>RJWM01007103.1:0-80076 GCA_004363535.1 Dasyprocta punctata | reverse complement strand
CATTTTTCCTTAGAAATACTCACCAAATTTGTAATTAATCCTTCAGTATGTGGTCTCCTGGCTAGATTTCAATTGCCACCAGTGCAGGGGCCAGATCTGTTTTGCTCACCACTATATCCCCTGTACTTATGCTATTTCTTGGCACATAGTAGGTGCTTGAAAATCATTTTTTTAAGTGACTCAGTAACCACTGTTTTTTTTTTTTTTTTTCTGGGTCATAAAGCATGTGACTCAGGGCTTAAAACCATTTTAAATATCAGAGCAAAAGTAATGGTATACCAGGATCAGTTCTGGATTTACTTCTGGTTTTATCCATTTAGGATTAAACAAATATTCCCCATAGGTAAGTATTTTCAGCCCGACTGCTATAGTTTGGGTTTTGTTTGTCCTTCCATTGTTCATGTGCTGGAAGCCTAGTCCTCAGGTTGGCAGTATTAAGAGGTGGCAGAACTTTAAGGGGCAGGACCAATAGGAGGTTTTTAGGGATTAGGGTACTGACTTAGGGATTACTGCTGGTCCATTGGAGTGAGTTAGTTCACTTTAGCATGGGTTGTCACAAGTCCCTTCTACACACAGCTGGTTCCCTTTCCATTTCTCTGATAAACTGTGATACAGCCAAGTGGGCCTTAATCAGAGGTCAGATAGGGTCACCCAGTCTTGGACTTTTGGCTTTCGGAACTTTGAGCTAAATAAACTTGTTTTCTTTATAAAGACCCAGCTTTAGGTATTTTTTGTGGGAGCAGAACATTGTCTAATACACCTATTGCAAACTATTTTTTTCCATTTCCTTAAATGCTGCTTTCTTTCCTGCCCCTATATCTCCTTATACAGTTCTCTGTTAAGAATACTCTCCCTGAGCCGGGCGTGGTGGCGCACGCCTTTAATCCCAGCACTCGGGAGGCTGAGGTAGGCGGAACGTTGTGAGTTCGAGGCCGGCTTGGGCTACAACGTGAGCGCAAGGCCGGCCTGAGCCACATAGTGCGACCCTGCCTCAAAAAAACCAGGGCCGGAAGTTCGGCTCAGTGGTTGCGAGTTCAAACCCCAGTGCCGCCAAAAAAAAAAAAAAAAAAAAAAAAAAAAGAATACTTTCCCCACCCTAACCCCATTTCTCCTACTAACCTCCTCTTTGAACTAGTTGATCAGAGCCATCATACATAGATTTTCTTTCACCATTCCTTCCCGGATTTCAAGACTGACACTGGAACCACCTCAGTTGCCTTCTGGGCATTCTCTACTTTCCTTTTCATTGAACTTCACCTCATGCCACTGTCATTGCTGTGCTTCTAGTTGCCGTTCCTCCACTCCACTGCACTCCACTCCGTATGCAGTCTGACCGTGCTGTTTTCTTCTTCACCAATAGATTGCTCTCAGTTTGTAAAACGGTAAACTTTACACTCACACGTACATACACTCATACAAGTATATACACAATCAATATATAAAATGAAGTTCTGAAATATAAAAAACTTACAGATATGACTATTCCCTGCAATAATGCACTGACAGAATAAACAATTAAGTTCACAGACCTGGGTTTTAAAAACTCTTGTCCTTTGTCTCCCAGACCCCGGCATCATTATCATCATTTTTTTTATTGTACAGTTACCATATAGTTCTCTATAATTTTTTGCTACTAATACTTTTCCTACTCCCTATCTCATATCCACCAAGTGAAATTACATGAGCAGTACCAAGTTTAATCAAGTGGAAAATTTTATTAATTCTGACAATGTTTGAGAGCATTTACTGGGTGCAAGATAACAAAATGTATATTTTTACAACTGAAAAATTAGGGAAAGGTGCATGTTTTCTCCTATTACTAATTTCTTCTAAACAATTGTTTTTAAGTATCTTAATCAGTATCACCTAGGGACTTGACCTAATTTTGTTAGCTGATTCTTCATATATCTTAAGGATAATCTACTTATAGAAGGCATTAATTACTAGGTTGCCTTTAGCTAAAGGAGTCCCTTTCAAATAAAGTGAGAGTACAGGGACATTTTGGGGACTGAATGTGGTAAAATAGTTTCTCATTTTCTTTTTATACTCTATTAAACATTGTTAGCAATAATTTTTATTGTTCATTTATAACTTAGGTGTATTTAATTAAATCAGGAAACAGAGTTTTAATGATTTATTTTCCTTATAAAGCAAAGCAAGGCAAACAAAACCTTTTTCTCTTCTCTTTCTTTTTCATAAGGCAACTGAGAAACATTTTATGGCCAAGACTCTATATAATAAAGGTAAAAAACATGAGATCTAATTATTTAGTTGACTGTATTCTCACACTTTCATACTAAATCCTCTGCACTTGCTGTGGAAGTTTCCTTCCTCCTCACTGCCAATGTTTCTCTGTATTGAACTATGTAGGCAGAGGGAATTGAATCAGTCTCTTTGAGTTTCTATACCTAAGACAACACGCAAACCCAGAAGCATTGAGATAGTTATGCTTAGACTAATTGCGAAAGTCCAAGGAATGGAGGAAGAAGGTCCAGGAGAAGATGAAGGTCAAGATGAAGAAGGCCTGCAGGAAGACAGGAGTCAAAGTGGAGTCTAGTTCATGAAGAGTTCAGTTCTCTGTGTGACCTATTACTTATTCTGAACCCTGTAACATGAATGACCTGATAGTATTCCTCATTTTAAAAAAAATAAATACACCATCTCTTTGTGCTTAGGGTATCTTAAATTAGTGTTTATAACTTACATCTGGAGTTCTAATTAATGAGCCTATCAGCTACTGTTTTCATGATCTAAAGCTTCCAAATCCACTGGTACTTTATTCTTCATTCTGCAAACCATCAATAAATTTGCTCTTAGACCAGTTTTGCAAACATGGCTAACATGGCCTGCAACCCTTGTAAGTAGATAACACTTTATACTGGATGCTAAGGTGAACAGATGGTAGAAAGCAAATGACCTCATCTTTCGTTATCCAGGGCCAAGTATGTACAGGCTGCCAAGCTGAGTCAAACAGGGCATCATTGCTCACACATATCTCACCCCGAGTAATGGTCACCTGCTTCCACTTACAGAAGATATTCAGCTTCATGTTTCTACTCAGTATGAATACGAGCTCGAGGTGCCTATGCACAGTCTCAGATTCTAGGACTCTTACTTAAACGTGTAATGAGTTTTATGTTAGTATAGGAACTTCATTTTTAACGTCACTAGATAACAATATTTTACACTATAGAAGGTACCATTAATGCTCATTAATGCTCTATGCTCTTTATTTAAATTTTCTCATTTGATTCCACTAACAACTCTGAAAGTACTATTACTATTCAGATTTTATAATTAAATACATAAAAGTTAGGCAATTTACCAAAGGACTAGTAGTGTGAGAAAAAGCAAGAAACAACTCAACAAACACTGGCTATGGACTAAGTGTTGCATCCTCCCAAAATTCTCACATTAAAATCCTATCCTAATGCACTAGCAGAAGGTGGGTTTTTGTGAGGTAGTTAGGTCATGAGGGTAGGGTTCTCACAAATGGAATTAGGACACTTACAGAAGTACAGGTTAGAGCTCACTTCCCCTCTGCTTGCCTTATATTGTGTGAGAATATGGGAAAATGGTCATCTTAGAACCAGGAAAAGGGCTCTCACTAAAAATCAACACTGCTGGGACACTGATCTCAGACTTCTCAGCCTCCTGAAAGTTGAAAAATAAATTTCTGCTGTTTATGTCACCCATCTATGATATGGATATCTGACTCTGAAGTTACTCACACAAGTCACCACATTATACTGTGTCTTATTTCATGAACTTAATTTTATTGTAATGGCATATGAATACATTATTGAGATAGCAGGTGGGGAGCTATTAGAGTTGGTTTTAGTCCTATTTCTTTCTTACATAAACATAGTCTTGAACTTTTCAAACCCTTTATTTATTTGCATGGCAATGTTATGAATGTGCCTACCTTAGGCCATTATGGATAAGTATATGAGAATATTCCTAAATTCAATTTAGAAACCATACAGTATTGACACAAATACCAACTACTGCAACAGAAATGAGTGAAACAGGAGTCAATTCCATTAGTCAGTAGAAACAATGGCTCCAAAGTGGAGTCAGGAAGACCAAAATGCAGTTTGCTGAGTTATGATCCTTCAGAGACCTTACCAGAACATCTACCAGCTGTCCTTCAGCTGTCTGGGACGTCCCCAGAACATGAACAAGTAGCCACTGGCTCAAGGGTACTTGGGCCCTGCATGGACACTGTATGAACACTGTGTAGACTGGATGCCCACGAATATAGTCTCCTATAGAATGCAGATTATATTGCCTATACTATGGCCAGCTCCCTTCTAAATTTCTTTAAAACACCTAGACAAAGAACCCTCATTGGTTCCCTGCTCAGAACCCTCTCCTGGCTCATGGGAGCTTTACTTCCTTGCCTTAATAGCATTCACTATCTTGCCTTTATGTCTTTTAAATAGATGTGCTTTCCCTGTATCTCCTCTGTCTCAGTACATGATCCTGACATTCCAGTAACAAGAACTTGAGTAAGTGTTGGTCACATGAGTTTATTTTAATTGGAAAGGAACATGAGAAGTGATCTTATTCAAAATGGGTTGTATTCTTTTTGAAGTTGCAACAAAATCTGGATCAATTGTCTGAGTCTGGAACCTGAAAACATAAAGCATGAATATTAAAAATAAACATTTGTGTCATTTGCTGATTGAGTGTGGTATTTACAAGAGAAAAAAATACAAGGAAATGGTGGTGAGAGAAGATTTGTTACCCATGGTGGGGGCAAGCTGTGTCCATCCTCATTATACTGAGGTCATTCGCCCTTTCCTTTGCATAAGCCCATGGCTTCTCCTGGTGACCTCTCTCAGCAGCATTCTCCTCCACATGCAACTTATTTAGAAAAGGAGGCTCATCCTAAATTATGCCTAAAGTGCCCTTAGATGATGGTCAAGTGTTACACCTTTCAGTCACTGAAGGCATTTTTAACTGGTTTTTCAGATGGAGCAAAACAGAATATCCTCATGCTAACAGCCTTGGGCATTATGATTGAATGACCTTTAGAGAGCGATCCAAGGATTTCTAGCATTTTCTAACACAGAGAAACAAACACACCACCTATACCCCAACTGAGCCTGCCACTGGACACATAATACCCTCCTTCCTTGTACAAATGACCCCTCTTTACAGATTGCAAATCCTCCAGATCACCACATCCTGTATTTTAGGCTTTTCCTCTTGTATCCCCTCTCAAATTTTACAATCAATCTTTACAAGCCCAGACACCAGATAAAATCAATAGTAGGGGTTTTCTCATAGTCCCTGTAGGTTCCTACCCTGCTTTTTCTCCATACTCTTGCAGTGTTAACCATTACATATACCAATGCCAAACATGCACATTCCACAATCATTAGAGTTGGCATGTCATTGTTGCAGTTATCAGTTGACATCAAATGGCTCTATTATAATAGTACATCTCTGGGTCAGGTTTCTAGTATTAACCACATGATCTCTCTTTTATGTTTTCAATAGTTCTTTCTCTGTTGCTTCCTTTCTCAGATGCTACAAATTTACTTAATGTTTTCTTCTCCTGTCTTTCTTCCTCAGTCTCCTTAAATACTATCGAACAACTTCATTTCATTCTATGCTCAACCTGATGCAGTGTAATGTTCACCAATGCTATATCACTGAAGCTGCTCAAGGTTAATCAAAGTCTCTATCTTTGGGATTCCAAAGATGGATTCCAAATTCTAGCATGTTAAAATTTTGTGTTTTGGACTGAATGTTTGTGACCTTCTCTCCCAGTGATGAAGTTCCCAATGCCCAGTGGATCATATTTGAGGTGGGGCTATTGGGCGTACAATCAGGCTTAGCCAGGATTCTAAGGATAGGACTCCTAGGATGAGTTAGAGCCCTTAAAAAAAGAGTGATCACACCTTTTTATTCTTCTGCAACACAAAAGGAATGTTATCCTCAGAAACAGACCTACTGCTACCCTGCTGTTAGCCTCACAAGCCATAAGAGAATAAATTTATGTTATTTAGGCCACTAATCTGTGGTATTTTGCTATAGGAACCCCCCAAAAAGACTAAGATCCAGTGTTCTCCTTGAGTTCCATGATAATGTGCCTCCCAGGTGTTGTCCTCTTTCTTTGTCTTTCTTTCTTTCTCTCTCTCTCTCTCTCTCTCTCTCTCTCTCTCTCTGTCTCTCTTCAATTATTCTGTATTGCCCTTGGATCTTTCTCCTTCATTTTATCTCTTAATTGAAAATGTTCCTAGTGTTTTTCTAGTATTTTCTTCTTTTCTCAAGTCATAGCTTCCCTCAGCCACTTTCAACATTCTGACAAAAGCCCTTCCTTTAGAGTCTTAGACTTGAATTTCTCAGTGCCGCTTTTGGGATGCTTTAATAGGATTTTAGGTCAGAAACTCCATGCAACATCTCCTTGTCATATTCCTGTGTCTGCTATGTTTTGTAGTAACTGTATTTTTCCTGTCACCCAGGTTCAAATCATGTGAGTCATATCCTGCTTTCCTTTTATCTTTCAGGTTCCATAACTGATATTCTAATTCTAATACACCAAACAGAATTTTTTTAATATGCATGTCTTGGATTCAACTTTCATTCAACTACTGTAATCGAAGGCCGATGTTTTAAATGTTA
Source organism: Dasyprocta punctata (assembly GCA_004363535.1). Lineage (NCBI taxonomy): Eukaryota > Metazoa > Chordata > Mammalia > Rodentia > Dasyproctidae > Dasyprocta > Dasyprocta punctata. The sequence goes on along the minus strand of RJWM01007103.1, from coordinate 73,440 downwards.
AAAATTTAAATTTTAAGTGTTCAATTTATTAGTTCTTTCATAGTCAGCTTTATCTTCTGAAGCTTACATACGATTATGAAACTTCACAGAAATCTTTAGTGTACCTGTGTTTATAGAAAAACTATTCAAACTTAGGATATTTACCATAACATTAGATTCTCAATAAATATTTCTATCAAGTGATGCAATTTTATGAAAAATACTTCAATAAAATCTCCTGATATTTGCTATAAAATCAAATGAATAGTTACAATAACTCTTAAAGACATATATGACTAAGGGAAAATAGTTTCATATAGCTAGATTTTCTTATTTACCAATCAGAATAATGAATGAGTTCCTATTACCGCTAATTTCATTGTGATATTTGATTGGTTCACTAATAGGCTTCCCTCCATCATTAAAGGAAGAAACATTAATCAAAATGCTTTAACCAAGCATGAAAACCAAGACTGTAGACTTACTTTCTTTTACCTGACAAAATATCTTTCTAGAAGAAACCTGGGAGGAAAACTTCCTTAGAGCAGTCAGTATCTCATTTAGCTCTTGGGCTCAACAGAAACCTTCAAACATTTGCAGAGACATAGCAATATTCTATTCACCTGCATTTTAAAATTATGTGCTTATATCACAGTCATAGCTTGTTTGAGTTGTGATTAATTTAGCTTTGCACACAAAACTAAAAACATTATCATATGTAAAATGCCAGAGTATATATTCACATTTCTGTTCCATGAGCCATCAAATTATTTGGCACTCAATGAGTTTGTTTATCCAGAAAACAAGTAGAAACGTTAGCTTTCCACTGAGCCATTGATGTAATTATTTTTAAAAAAGCATGTCAATGATACAATATTTATTTTTTCACTCAAATAGCATTAAGTCGTTTTGCCCTGAAAGAAGTAAAAGATAATTTTGATCTAAATAATTTACTTCTTTATACATGTTCAAGGATTTCTATGTTTATTCTATTCCTCCAAAGAGAGACAATTTCTGGTAACTTCAAATTAGTTTAAGTGTAAATATTTTCTTATTCAAATACATTTAAAAAAAAACACAAAAGCAAGTTGGAGTTGTCAAGGCAATTATTCTTCTGTCGATGTTTTAGGGTTGGATCTTATTTAAAAGGACTTAGGAGTCTCAGTGACTGAAGTAACCCAAACACTGAATTTATAGATTAATTTTTTCCTAAATTATAGTAAAGAAAATGTAGAGGAAGTGGCCAAACATTTGGTTGCAAAAGGTATTTGGCTATGAGTAAAATAAAAAATTCAAATAAACTTTGCAAAAACAAATATGCAACATCATCCCTCCCATGCAACTCAGAAAATCTGTTATGAGAATATTGTTGAACTTGCAACTCCTCAGAACAATATTCCAACAGATACATCAGTTGGAAGCTCTTTACTGTAGCATCTGCTCTGTGTTTATAGCTACATATGTAGACTACCAAAACCCCCTGTGCACCATAAATGTAGGAAACTACACATTCAGAATGGTAATAAACTCATCGGGTGATGCATTCTCTAGCGTTTCCAACCCCTTACTTCAGTTGGCACAACCCTGCTAGATTTTTATTGCAGCAAAAAACATTAGATTGGTTGAGGGGTTTTGTAACTTTTGGGATAAACCAAGAAAACATAAAATGGCAATAAAGAAAGGAAAAAACCTAGGCACTGAGATTGTTGCAATATTTTAAAGTTATAGTCCCAGAGAGAGTCACAACAGAACCAAGAGCAGAATAAATGAGAAGAATGAGTAAACAAATTATTATTTTTCACAGAAATTTAGCCCCAACTGTCCTCTCTGGGTGAGCTCAGATGTGGAGCATACTGGAGAAGCTACAAGTTCTATTGTGAATGTTGTGTTATAATCATCAGTTATGCTCAGCGGCATAAGTACCTGCCTAGCAAGTGCTAGGTCATGCATTCAATCCCTAGTACCAATAGATAAATAAATAAATAAATAATAAATAAATAAATAAATAAAATCAATTAGAATTAGATTTCTCCACATAATAATCAGATAATGTTAAGTTACAGTTAATAGTTAAAACAATTTACTGGTGAAACCAGTACTTTCAAGACAACCAATCCAGTTAATTTAAATTAAGTTGATTTTTCTCTCAAATATGAGATCCCAAATGAAATTAATATCTAAATTGAAAACAGCCTAGGGAATTTTCTCAGATTACAAGGAAAGCATTTCAGGTGTGGGAAGGCAGTAAAATGTACAACAATGTCTGAATTCTTGGGAGGTGCAGAACATCATTAACATAATGTCAAATGACCTCATCCCATCTCAGCTTAGGCACCGGGGACTACTCATGAGTCACAGTTCTCTAGATGGATGCCCACGTTTATATGTACATAAAACCACTGGGAGATCTTTCCAACATCTACAGTTTTGGGTACCAACACAATATAGCACAATTCTTTACATCTCAAAAGAAAAACTTTCGGGAATGATCGATGACCTAAATCATGTGAAAGTTTCTGAAAAACCAAAATAAAGACAGAAAAGGTACAATGTGGTGTTAGATGCTGACAGATGGTGGAATGGAACCTCTGCAACCCCCATATGTGATACCACAGAGGGAATACCTGACTGCCTAGTGCCTTTCAGTTCAAAATGTGTCTTCATTTCATTTCACCTTCTCTTATTCCTTTCCTCTGAATGAAAATTGGCACGATGCTATTTTACATCTATACTGTGGCTAGTGAACTACTGTTTGTTTGTTAATTTTTTTATTAATTAAGTTAATGATTGAAGTTTATTAATTTTAGGTATACAAAATGATCAAATTCATCATAGGGAATTTGTATCGGTGTATGATATAACTTGATTCTTCTTTTTTTCCATTCTTCTACCCTCTCTTCAACCCTTCTTCCCCTCCTTATTTACAAAGCTTCATTTCCATTTTTTCTTTCTTTTCTCATTTTTTTCTTTTTCCTTCCCTCCTTTCCTCCTCTTCCTTCCCTAAATCCCCTTCCCATTTGAATATTTTCTTCCTGTTTCACTATACCTATTACACATTTTGGTCCAAGTGGATGCAGCTTGAGATCATGCTCTTAAGTGAAACAAATAAGACACACATGTATAAATACCACATTGTTTCTCTGGTATGAGAAACCAAAAGTGTAAATAAGAGCTAAAATGTTTGTTTCATTTCATGGCAAGCTTTTGCTTTTGTGCTCACTGTTAGCTCCTTTCCAAGAGGGGACATTGGGTAGAAAGAAAAATCATGGCAAGCAACTTTTATGATCAGCATCCTCTGAAGAACTTGAAAGTGACAGAACAAAAGTAAACCCCAATTACTGACTTATTCAGATAAAATGTAGGTAGGCCTTTGCTTGAATAATCACTTTATGAATTTCAAAGATATGTTTTCCAAAAGATTTATCCAATCCACAAATTATATGATTTCTGTAAAAGATGCCGATGTTTCTGCTTGGCACATAGAGAAACAAAACCCAGGATTTCAAGCATGCAGAGCTTTGGATATATACTAAAAAAGTAATTCATAGCAGTTTAAGACCTAGGGAAAGAATGGTTAATGGAAGTAAATTTAAAAGTTACAAAACTTTACAACTACTTAGTTTCTTCACCTACCAAATATAGGAAAATACTAACTATCCTCCTTACCTCTCTGGTTCAGGTGGCTAAAATAGTTATAAAATTATATATATGGGCTAAGGATATGGCTCAGTGGTCGAGTGCTTGGTCAGCCCCAAGTGTTTGACCTCCAGGTGCACACACACACACACACACACACTCACACTCGCACATAATGTATATATTTATCCTTAACATTTTTCACTTTAAAAAGGTTGTTTCAAATCGTAAAATTAATCTTACTGCTGAAACTTTTGAATAGTTCAATTACCTTTAGAACTTCAAAGTATCCATGTCATTTAAAAATTGTGAATATTACATAAAATTTATTTTTTGGGTCTTCAAAATATGGCAACATGCAAAATTTTAACTCATTCTTCTTAAAGCAGAATAAAGAAAAAATAGGAAAGCGTTTATTACACCAGTGAGTCAGAAGATTCACCAGAATATAAATCATCTGGACTTTAATGCTTACACTGACTTTCAAGTTTGGGGCTCATTGCTTTGCTGGTTCCTTATGTTTCTTGCTACTTTGTGACTAAGAAACCATTTAAAACGTGGCCTAGTGGTAGGGATAGCCCAATGTTCTGCCAGAATGTGGCAGAACATCTTCATTGCAGCATCAATTAAAATATAATAAATGAGAGCTCTGATAATGTATTTAAGAGGTCTGATTTCAGGACATGCTTGCACAGCAGCAACCCAATTTGGAACTGCAATATCACCAGGTGCTTCATTTCCTTGTTCTCTACTCCAGATTAGCAATGGTGTGGTTCCAAGGTGATAGAAGTAAACCAGAAGCTATTTTCAACCATGGTCAAAACTATGAATTAGTGTTTGCATCATTGACCTGGACCCCAGAGATGGGTTGATCATCTTTAGAGCAAGGACTCACAGAAAAAGAAAAGGAAAAAACCCTGCAGAAATGAAGTTTGAGCTTCTAGATAAAAATAAGAATATATATAGTCCACTGTTGCTCCAGACTCCTTGCTCTTTCGTAGGGATGAAAGCAAAGAGGGAATTTAGTTCTAATATCCTACTGCGATATGACACGAGATTTGAAAAAGGGAGGGAAAATTAAGAAGGGAAGCGATAAGCTTTGAGGAAGTAGAGGTAAATAATTTAGCAAATAGCAGACAGACAAGGAAAGGTGGAAGAGAAAGGAGGAGGGAGAAAAAGGGAGGGAGGAGGAAAGGGAGAAAGAGGAGGAGAAGGATATGGAGGAAGAGGATGAGGAAAAAGAGCAGAAAGAGGAAGAAAAGGGTGGAAGGAAGGAAGGATGGAAGGAAGGAAGGAAGGAAGGAAGGAAGGAAGGAAGGAAGGAAGGAAGGAAGGGAAGGAAATAGGAAGAGAGACAAACCTAGGTCAAATAACTCACTTGGCATTCCCTGCCCCTGGCTTCTTTCTTCGGAAAATGTTGAGGAAAGTGTTGGAGCGGCAGGGCAGCTTGCCATCGCCAACATGCATGCGGACTACATCAGAGGTGGTGAAGGCACTGCGGACATTCCTCTCGGGCTTGGCAATGATGATGTACATCTTGGGAGTGAACATGCACCCCAGGGCCACTGTTACACTTAGGCTCACTGCAAAGCAAGTAGTGATGATCTTGTAGTTGCTCCCAAAGTAAATGGGCACAAAAGCAAGCCAGATGATGCAGGTGGTGTACATGGTGAAGGCAATATATTTGGCTTCGTTGAAATTGGCTGGCACATTGCGGGTCTTGAAGGCATAGTAGGTACAGCTCATAATGAGGAGTCCGTTGTAGCCCACAGGGGCCACCACACCCAAGTTGCTGGTGTTGCAGATAAGATAAACTTCCTTGATACTTGGGTAAGACAGAATGGGCATAGGGGGCTCCATGATGATCAAGGTGACCACCAGGGTCAGCTGCACACTAATCAGAATGGATGCAATAATCACCTGGGCCCAGGCGCTCATGAACCTGGGCTTCCGGGTGCAGATTTTCTTCTTACTGCCTGCCAGGATGCGTGCGATGCGATTGGTCTTGGTCACTAATGCTGAGTAGCACATGGCAGAGGAGAGACCAACTAGCAACCGCTGGAGGTAACAAGATGTGGTCGTAGGTTTGGCGATGAGAGTGAAAGGGCACACGTACCCGAGGAAGATGCCAGCGAGGATGATGTAGCAGAGTTCTCGACTGGAGGACTTCACTACAGGTGTGTCCCGGTACAGCACAAAGATGAGTGTGACAAACAGGGTGACAAGGATGCCCAGGCAAGAAAAGGCAATGGCGATAATAGATTCTATGTTGCTCCATTCGAGATAGCGCACAGGAATGGGTTCACAGCCTGCGAAGAGAAGAACCATTTAACATTAATCTGAGATTCTTGCTAAGCAGTAGTAATGATGCTTGCTAGTTACTAGACACAAAGTGATAGCCACGACCATCATGACTCACTGTATTACACCATCAAAGGGACTCCATCGCCCTCACTGGGCAATCATGTATGTCCCCAAACCTAGTCTCATTAAAAATCTAATATGAGATGTAGTTGAACCTGAAAGTCATCTTTTCTTTCAACGCCAGCATTACAAATAAATGTTACTTTATAAATGAAATTTAATTCTACATTTTAAGAGAAAGGAAGAAAAAAATGACCTGCATTTCCAGTGAAGGTTAAGTGAACATAATTTAATAGAACAAAATGGTAACAAATAAATTATAGGGCCATCTTCCATAAGCAAGTGCAGTTCTTAGACATGTATATTTTTGGTCAGTGGAGTATTTTAAACATAAGAGTTTCCTTTTGTAGAAGAATGTGTTTTCCTGTTCATGACATCATTCTATATTATACTTAAAGTCCCTTTCATCATGTTTGATCTGTACCCGGCCTGTGAAGGCCTTTGAGTTAGTAGCTGATAGAGGCTTGGGTAGAAGCTAGTAAAGTCTTCAAACAGCAAAGAAGGAAATCTCTCCTCACTCATCTCTACCAAGGAGACCAGAATTGTGTTCCTGAACACCTTGTTTCTATTTTCCCTCTAGATGTAGAACAAAATCTGTTTTGTATTTCAGAGTAAGAGAAAAATTCTTCAGGCTCTAGAGACAACCACTTAACAGGATTTTGTGATCTGAGCTAGCATTTCCCAAATTGTGAGAGTAAAATATTTCCATAAATTTAGGAAAAGACTCATTGTTCTATAGCTCTAATAGCAAGGAACTACCAGAATGGATTTTTCTTTTTTCTTTTTATTGAAAAAAGGTAAACAGAATTTCATGACAAAATAATAGGGGAATAACAATAGTTAATGCATTGCATATCATCATCTTCAAAGTAGTTACCCAGAGTACAAGATACAGACATAAAAATTTCTCCAATTGATATTAACAGGAACCTGCATTTTCAATGAACTAAGAGACAGAATGGGTTTTAAACCTGTTCAGTCAGTCAACCCTAATACCTCTCGGAAGCATGTTTCTGCATGCCAATCACTAAGTATAGCCTTCACATCTGATGATTACCCAGCCAGATAAACTCACTTCAGTTAATGAGTGCCAGTGTCATAGTTACTTTTTTCTCCTTGTTGAGACAAAATACCCAACACCCAAAGTTAAAGGGGAAAGGGCTTATTTGGCTCACAGTCTGTAGAGGTTTCAGTCCATAATCAGCTTGCTCCAGGGCAGGGTAGTGTGGCAGGCAGGCTTTGCAGAGAAGAAGCATTCATGACAGGCAGAAGGTAGCAAAGCAATAACGGGGAAGACAAGTTTCCTTCTGTCCCTTATGTATATCCAGGCTACCAGGATTAAGGTGGTGCCAAACTAATCAGTGGACTGATTTAGTAATCACCCACCCTTAATCCTAACACCATTAATCCTAGCATTGAACTATGAATTAGTCACACACATTAGATTCAGCCACCTCTGAAAAAGCCCCACCTATGACTGCATGAGGCTTTGGGGGAGGCATCTAAGCACAAGCCCAGAAAGAATGGCCAAGATCAAGAAATCAACCAATAACAAATGCTGGAGAGGCTGTGGGGAAAAAGGAACTCTTCTCCACTGTTGGTGGGCGTGTAGGCTGGTGCAACCACTGTGGAAATCAGTGTGGACATTCCTCAAGAAGCTAGGATTGGAGATTCCATTTGACCCAGCTATCCCATTTCTGGGCATTTTCCCAGAAGAATTGAAAACATCATACCACAGTGATATTTGTGCACTCATGTTTATAGCAACACAATTTGCAATAACCAAATCTTGGAAACAACCCAAGCACCCATCAGTCAAGGAGTGGATAAAAAAGAAGTGATATTTTTATACAGTGGAGTACTACTCAGCTATCAAGAAAGACTGCATAGAGACTTTCATAAGTAAATGGATGTGTCCTGAGACCATATTCATAAGTGAATTAAATCAAAGTCACAAGTGTGAATACCATATTATCTCTCTAGTGTAAGAAACTGAAAAAGTATATATGATCCAAAGTCTACAATAAACACTGTAAAAAGGTAAGAAACTGCTCATAGAGAAAAAGTAATTGAGACAGGGGAAAGGAGGAAAGAAGGAAGGGAAAAGGAAAAAGACAAAAATTTGCATATATATATCTATATATATATACATAAGATAGCTAAAATGACTATACTACTAAATGTATTAGTTATTGGAAAGAACAGTTAATAGTCAGATGACTAGATCAATTTTACATGTCTATATCTGCTAATTTAAGCAACCCTTTTGGTGGTAACAATATGCAATATTACAATCATTGTCAAATTCCTATCATCTTGTTTTGTAAACCTATATTGTTATTGTACTGAATTTGTTGTTGTTGTTTGTCTCTTTTGCTTTTTGTTTTTCTTTTCTGTGTCTTTTTTCTCTTAAATAAATAAATACAAGCCATAACAGCCAGCCAGCCAAGAATAGTCCTGTTGAGTATTTTAATTCCACAGATGATGTCGACCCATTCATATTCTGAAAACTTATTAATCTTAATCCCCACACTCAAAAAAACTCACACAAGAGCAACAGTCTCTCCTGCTCAGAGAAAATTTTCCATGGGAAATTGGTTTCAGTACCTGATTGGGCCTGATCCCAAAATTTGAAGATGCTCAGTCCTTTCTATTAAGTGGCATAGTATTTGCATATAAACTACCCACACCCTTTTGTATGCTTTAAATCACCTCTAGATTACCTATACTATCTGACACAATATAAATAGTTGTTGCATGGTATTGTTTAGGAAAATAATGACAAGAAAAAAAGTCTATGTGTTGGGTACAGACAGCCATCATAGTCCTAACTACATAGTACAGGATTTTAAAAATAAAGCATTTTTCCTAGTATTTCTCATCCACACTTTATTGAACCCACCAATACACAACCAGTGAATATGGTAGGCTGATTGTATTTAGACTCATCATCTGGCAGATTTCTGGAGATTTCATCAAGATCATTTGAAGACCTCCATCTGGTAATATTTCTAGGGACACTGTGGCCAACAAGCTCCCTGCACAACTCACTCCCAAACTCTGTCCATCGCACACACCATACATGAGGCAGTCTCAACAATGTGTTAGTTCCAGCTGAACTTTTCCTGCTGAATTTATTTAGTTATCCCAGGATTTGTAGTTGTGTTTGTCTCTGTATAAAATCTTTAAACTTAAGTCTCCATATAATTAACCTATCTTTATATTTAAGCATTACAACCTTTGATTTTGAGTTGCTCCATTTACCAATCAGACATATTTTTATAAAGTCAACAAATATTTTGCCTTAGATACAAACAATTTGCTAAATAGTATTTTTCCATATCTGCAGATTCCTCTGCTATTGTGTGTGTGTGTGTGTGTGTGTGTGTGTGTGTGCTTCTGTTTACCTATAAGTACATCTTATTTCATGTGGTGTCTCAGATTTGAGTTGGTTTCCATTTGTACTGTTTTTTTTCTGTTCATTGTATGAAGTGGGTCATTGAGATGAGATAGAGGCATAGGTCTGGGAAGTGTCCAATCCAAGTTGGCCAAGGGTAGAGAGATCTGTTGAAATGGTGACAAGTTTATAAAAAGTGATCACTCTCAAGTCCTTTAGAAAACCTTTGTGAGTTTACTTGTCACGTTGTAATATTGTGAAAGATCACTTTGTTAAGTGATTTTGTAGTGTCTTTTTACAGTTGTTTTTTTTTTTGTTGTTGTTGTTGTTTTAATTTTTTTTTTTTGTCTTTTTGAGACAGGGCTTTACTATACAGTTCAGGTTGGTCTTGAACTCTGTAGCCCAGGCTGGCCTCAAAATCACAACAATTCTCCTGCCTCTGCCTCCCTACTGCTGGAATAGCAGGTGTGCATCACCACACCTGGAAATACAATTGTTTTCTTTCGAGAATCTAAGACATTTTTCATAAATGACTGGCCTTATTCTTTTCGATGTCAGGAGTTTGTCTATGTGAGTCTCTTCCTTTTCCTAGAAGAATTTGTGCTAGGATTGCATATGCATCCTACCACACCTAGCCTAACCCTAAATCTTTTTGTTTCTCTGATAAACGCTAGATAGATGATCCAAAGATGATAGGTAGGTAGATAGATTCAGAATAACAATATCTATTTAGTGGACTTTTGATACAACAAAATAAATACATTAAAATACTTACAACGTGTTCTACACAAATTAAGAGATAACATACCAAATAGCCAATAGTCAGCTTTTTAAATTGACATACCAAAGCTGCAAAAAATATGAAGTTCAAATGCATTTATCCAGCTTCTGTAACCTACTAAAAGTTACAGTTTCCATGTCTCTCACTTCATATGGTAACTATGCCTGACTATCCAAATGAACTTTTCTGTTCTCAGAGGTTTCATTAGAAAAGAATACTAACATTTCTGGACTCCAAGTCAGATGTATAGAATTTGAATTTATAAAGCTGGTCTAAACCCAAAATAAGAGCTATATTTAGTCATTTTGCTAAACTTTGGGGTTACAGGACAAATTAGGTGCAATTGAATTTAACATTTTTATTTGATAATGTTCTGCACTACAAATATGTTCCAGTTAATGAAATTAATTGTTTAAAAACAGTAAAGAGAGAGGGGATATGAATAACCCAACAGTATTAAAATTTAAAAATCTCATCGATTTTGCTATATTCTTTAAACTAGAAGATAGCATTGCGTAACACTTTTTCAGAGGCTTTCCTTTCACAAATATTCAAAATTGTAAACTAAATAATGATAAAAAGTAAATTTAATGAAACTTTCAAATAGTTCTGGAGTTGACTTCAGAACAGGTTCTCTTCTGCATATGGGTTGAGGCCTAAATTAGTGGAGTAAAAAATATTAAAAGGTAAAATAGTCATTTTAAAAAATACGTGATATTTGACTAGATATTTCCAGATAACTTAAAAAATAATTAAGCTACATAAATCAATATTATTATGAACCTTTAGGTAAGCCAGCTAAAATAGTCTCTGTCCCCTATAGATAAGAACTTTAGAGCCAACACCATCTGTAGATACTGAAAACAGAAGTGTCATTTAAAGAACATTGGGCAAAACCCAGCAGGACAAGTATTCAAAATCTGTCTAATGACTTACCTTTTTGGGAGACACCAACACCTTGAATTCCCTGTTCTTCCTCTGAACTCTGAAAGGAAACAATATTTCTCCCAAGGGTAGCATTACCTGCTTCTACTATTAATAGATCATCAGATATGTTGGTTTATTAAAATTATTCAAACAGTGGAAACAATCCTATGTCTCAACTTGGAAATAATATTTCAAGATCATTGAAAGAATATTTCTTCATTCTCTGCAATAATCCACCCCACACACACACACATTCAATAGATAGGGTTTATTTCCAGGCAAAATGAGCAATAGATCTTACACATAATCAAATTATATAGCTGCTCCTGGAAATGAAAATATCTATACTTATAGCATGTACTTGTATAACTCAAGAAATAGCTACTGTTCTAGAATCTCTATAGACAGGAAACTACAAAAATACAAAAGAAGATTGGGACAGAGCACGTAAGTGTGCAGATCATTATAGGTACCTAGAGTATCATGAGTCTTTCTTTCTGTACAAATACACAAAAGCTACATCATTCCCCAGGCAAATTTACAGCATGGAACATATTGAAGAAATATTGACCAGTATGTTGGAAATCTTCTAAGAAGATTTCCAATGATTCTACCTCTTTGTATCTATGCTCTTGTGTAATCTCCTCCTCTTGAATATGAGCAGGGCCTGTAAATTGCTCCTAGTCTATAAAATACAGTATAGCAAAATTGATAGTCTGTCACTTCCAACATTAGGTTATATAAGGTAATGACTTACTGGCTCTGATAACAACCTGTTGTATTACTGTGGTCCCCATGAGAGGCTTAAGGCAATTCCCACTGAACCACCTGCAAAATACTGAGGTCCTAAATCAAAATTCTTTGAGGATTATACCCTGGCAATAATCACATAAGTGAGTTTGGAAGTATTTCTTTACCCCATCAACCCTTTGTTTTAGACCACATCCCAGACTTGAGAAGGTCACAAAGAAGCAAGCCTTGTTAAACTGTGCCCAAAATACCGAGCCACAGAAACTGTGAATGCATATTGCTTTCAGCAACTATGTTGGTGGTACCCTGTTACACAGCGAGTGATAACTCATTCACCAAGTAAGCCAAATTCCTTAAATTATTTGAAAATGCTTAGATACCTTGCTTTAAGGTAATTGCAGAAATTTATCTAGTCAAAACGTCTTTAGATTTTGTATGATGTCTTTAAATGTAATGTTAACATATGTAATAAACCCCTCTTACTAAAAGAAATGGCCCAATATGGTCCATGAATTAACCCTTGAGAATTATTGCTACTACTTCTTTCCATTTTCTCTCCACTGATGTGGCACTCAGAACTCAGAAACTTTGTAACTGTTAATCAAAGGAGACTCTCAAGATTTTATTTTTGTGAATCAAAAAGTATTCCTACTCAGAACAGAATTTTGAATACTCAAGCACTAAGTATTGTTTTTAGTTAGGCTTTATACTAAAAATAAAAAATGAATTTCTAGGCTTGACGTATAATAAGCAGTCCAGTCAGTATTATAAAATCCAATACTTTATCCCAACTTGAGTTTTTCTAATAATTGAATTATGGTCTTTTCTATGACATGTTGAATTGTTAAATTAAAGAAGAGTCATATATAAACCCTTGGTTGGAAGGCTTTCAAAATAATTAACTTGGTGACATCTGAAAAATTTTTGGCGGAACTTAAAATCAAATCTAGATCCTGCACATATTGGGCAAGTGCTCTACTACTGAGCTACATCTTCAGTTTGAGAAACTGTTTATTTTGCCTTTAGGTATCCTTTGAAAATAGGTAACATTATTGATCACTTGATATCTTAATTTTACCTAAAACAATTATTTTTATAAAAGTTGACTCATACTCATAAAAGTACTATAAAAACTATAGACAGTACAAAATTAGTTTAGAAACATAATAAAAATACCTTAAAAATAATTGTGCTAAACAAATTACTCTGACCAAAAGCCTTTAAACAAGGATCTCATATAATGACAAAAACATTTCATACTAGTAAGAAATCCCTGGAGACATTCAAGGATTAAATTACAGATACACAAAATCAAGCCAAAAGTTATTCTGAAAAAAATTCCAGAATGATAGTGATATAAGATACACAAAGATAATACTGGAAAATTAGAATAGTTGCCTGACACAGGTAAACTACCCAATAGACACTTGATAAAATTCTCATAAAAAATGAAACATCTCATTCTAAAAGAATGTCCAAATTGTCTGCCAAGTGAAGTACTAATGTAACAATATTCCAAGAATGATAAAAGATGTGGTTATGCCATGCTTCACATGTAATTAAATTTTGAAAAAAATGTAGATGGAACATTGACTGATAAAATTGCAAAACAACTCTTTGACCATGTCCAAATGGATTGCATACAGTTGCCTTCCTCTATGGTTTACAATTATGCACTAGTCTTAATTGTGTGTTTATTTCCTGAAGAGGTTGAAACATTCCCCTGTTGAAAAGACACCATCCTCAGAATGACTAAATTATGTTTGGACTTTGTATTTCTTCGCTAGAATGCGCCAATCTACTCATTCAGTGGTACAGGGACATATCACTGAAACATTTATTTATGAATTTAAGCTTTGCAAAGCTATCTTCATCAAAATCCTCTGAAAAAAAAAGAAAACCTTAGTATCACTGAAGATTATGCCTGTTGGTGATTTTAAACTGAGGTCCTGCTGAGAATCTCTAAAAGAAAAGGTTCATGAAAGTTCTTTGGTAACCCAAGTACCTTAGAGCAAACTAATGACTACGCTATGGTCTCATTTAAAAGAAAAAAAATACATATATATAAATCATTTATTCCTGTAAATACCTGATTATTCATAACCTCTTTACTGATTTCGAGTTATGGAAATCTGTGTTTATTTTTACAGTTTCCCTTACTAGTAACCAGGATTTTCCTAAACCTAGATTTTACTAGAGAATTATCACTGTAACTCAATAATTTAGTTATAACAAACTATTAAGTTGAAAATTAATATGTAAGCATGTTGCATTAATTTTTTCAATATGCATACACAAAGTTTTCCTAATTTTACATATTTGAAAGGATTCAGAGATCTCAAGATATATTCACAGCATCTTTTCATTTGAAGACAAAAGGTCTATTTCATTCAGAGAAGTAGTGTCTGTCACACCAAGAAACTGAGAGATGATGCAAGTGCAAACTCTCTTATTCATACACAAATATATTTCACCTGCAGATTGAACTATCAAGATTTGTTTAATGAATACTGGCTTTGAGACAGCTGAGGACAAAAATTCTCAGAGGAATCTTTTTATTATCCTCAAATTATAAAGTTGAGTCTGACTGTAGAACTGGTTATGCCAAGTGAAATTCATCAGTAAGAAAACTGGTTTTGGTTGTCACCAGTGAAATTTCAAATTACTGATTATAAATCTCAGTTCCCATAATGAGGCTGAAAGTCAGACAGATATTGAGGTATCTCCATAGATAATCATGTAGTTGTTCAAGTCTCACTGTGATATAACTATATTCTGCACAGTATCCTGTATACAAATAAAGAAAAATGTGCTTATGCCAGAAGGACATTAAATATGCTTACACTGTGACAGTATCAGTTTGTGACAATACCTAGAAGCATACTTGAAACTTCACTAGAGTTGCTTCCCCCTGGCTTGGGAAGATCCTAGGTTCCTTTTGATGTGTGTAAACCAGACTCTTCAGTGCCAGCCCAGACTAAGCCAGACAGAATCAGCTGGAGAATAGATCTGATAATTTACATTTCAAAAAGCATCTATTTTTTTTCTTTTTCTTTACTATATTTAACATACTTTCTTTGCTATACATACTTTACTATATTTTAACATACATTCTTTTCCTTTACTGTATTTAAACATACTAAATTTGAGAAATAAAGGCTTTTCTATCTCGAGGGAATTATCTATAATGTTCAGAGTCTTCACAAATGAAATATGAGGGTTTTGTTGTCCTGTTTTAGGGTATAAATTTTTTTTAAGCCCCTGGATATTTGGGGGTATGTGAAACCTAGACTGGGTAGAAATTGTCTTCAATAAGTCATGAGAAGAGTCCCAAGCCTACTTAACACCCAGAGCTTACAAGATTTCATGAGATTTATGCATGTAGCACCTGAAGCCCTAAGACCAAGTTGGCAATCCATGGTTACACTCATCCCAGAGAACTCAGAGTCCTCAGAAAAGTCAGTTTCCTTCAAGCAGACTACAAATCAGCAAATTCAGAGAATGATACTAACTCTGGTCTGATTTTAAGTAAGATATTTGGGAGGTTGTGGCATCCAACTATATTGAAGAAAGCTAAAATGTAATATCAGAATTCTTTCCAGTTAGGTTAAGTGAAATGTTACATGAATTAAGAAATAAAGAAAGGCAATTGTAGTTTTACCTGAAGAGCGTTAGGGCAATTTATACATTTACAGTACTATCTCATGATTCTTCATAGAAATACCTTTCTTGTTGTTATTTTATTAATATCAATTCTCTACAAGACAAAATTTATACTTATAATTCAGTGTGCATCTTAAATGTTTCTTTTTCTGTAGAGGCATTCATATTCTAAGGGGAATTTAAATGCTTTTCTCTCTATGTTCCTATGACATATATCTTTGCACATATACCTATTGTAAGACATACAGTTGACTGATTATATGCCTAGTTTCATATGAAGTTCCTCATAAAGTTACTTCATTCATCTGTATATTCCCAGTTTCTCCAAAGGCTTGGTACTAGCAGGTGGAAAGTCATAGGGTTAAGTAAATGAATAAATGGAGTGAGAGGTCACAGCAACTGTTGTGTTAGAGAAAAAAAGTTAATTTTTTCAATATCAATTCTGTCTTTTAATGAGAAGATTTAGGATAATCTGTCTTTTTGAAAAATCTTCTTGTACTTTTTAATTTTTAAAAAGAATTAAGTAGTACACTCCAGGGGCATACTCTGCCTACCCACCTGGGTCCCAGAGGTTTTGAACTCCACCCAGCCAGGAGTAAGGCCCCAGCACCACGCTCCAGGAGTGCATCGTTGCTGGCTGCACAAAGGATCTGAGTTATGCCCAGCCCTGGGTCCTAGCACAATCCATTAGGGGAGTGCCTGGGCTGCATCAAAGGACACAGAGGTACTGAGCCCATCCCAGCCCAGAGCCCCAGAGCTGTGCATCAGGCAGTGGCCAGAATAACCAAAGGATCTTTGAGAATTTGAGCTCTGCCCATCAGAGAACAAGAACCCAGCTCCATAGTTCAGAGGTGCAGCCATGCAACAGGTCCTGGAGGTTCCAAACTCCATCAAGCCAGGAGTAAGGCCCTGGCACCATATGCCAGGGACACACTCTGGCTAACCTCACACTTCAGAGACACTGAACTCCTTTCAGCCTGCTGCAAGGTACTGGTGGTGCCACAGTCCAGGGCATACTCTACCTAGCTGCCTGGGTCCCAAAGGTTCTAAACTCCACTCAGCCAGGGTAACACCCCAGTGACACACCCTGGGGGTGCATCTCTGCTAGTTACCTCGGATACAGAGGTTCTGAACTCCACCCAGCCACGTTCTAGGCCCCAGCAACACGCTTTGGAGCTGTGCCTCTGGTAGCTGAAGGGACAATACAAGCTCTGCACAACCCAGCATCCCAGAGCAACCCAACAAAGTATATCAGGGGAACACATGGCCAGCCTCACAGGCCACATACCACAGTCTCCAGCACCATAGTTTGGGGGTGTGCCCTGGTTAGCCACAGGGATATTGGAGGATTGAAGCCCTACCCAGTGCAATGTTTCAGTGCAATCCATCAGGAGGCTGCCTAGCCAGCCACATAGGTCCCAGAGGAAAATGACAAAATGAAAGAGCAAGATGCAGTCTCAGTCCTCCAGCCCACAAAGAACAAACCCAAGAGACACTGAGATGGAAGACACTGGGAATCACACAACTGAACTTTGTGAAATGATAGCAACTGAAGGAAAGAAACAACTCCATGAAACTATAGAAGAAATCAGATCACAAACAATCTCTCAGTAAAAAATGAAATGACAAACATTATGAAAGAAATGCTATATGGATCTAAAGAAGATAAAGAAAAAAATAGAAGAACATAAGAAAATGATGGAAACTTTGAATGAACAACATAAGATGATTAAAATGCATGAAACAGATTCAAAGGGATATTCAGGAAATTAAAAATTCCATTGAAAGTTAGCAAAATTACTTGCATGAAGCTGAAGATAGAGTCTCAGACCTTAAAGACAGCATGGAAGCTTATGATTATGAAAGAAAAGGTCTCCTAAAACTAACAAGAAACCAGGAAAGAACAATTCAACAGCTGCAAGATGATGCAAAGAGAAACAATATAAGATGGATGAGTGCTAATGAAAAAGCAGGGGTCAACACAAATGACCTGCAAAGACTATCTGCAGAAATAACAGCAGAAAATTTTCCAAAAAGGGGGAGAGAATCTGATATACACACAACTGAGGCATATAGTACCCCAATTAACCATAACCAAAATATATCTTCACCCAAATATATAATAATTAGGATATCAGAAATTCAGCACAAGAACAAAACACTAAAAGCTGTCAGAGAAAAGAAACAGATCATCTATCAAGAAAGCATATCAGAATCACAGCAGTCCACTCAACACAAACCTTCAAGTCAAGAAGAGCTTGGACTGAAGTATTTCAAATCCTGAAAGAAAACACTCTCAACCCAGATTGATGTAACGTACAAAACGATCTTTAAAACTTGATGGAGAAATAAGATACTTCCATGACAAAGAAAAACTGAAGAAACTCATGGCCACCAAACCAACACTACAAAGAGTATTGAAGACACTCTAGAAAGAGACAAAGATAACTACAATCCTAAGACCAACAGCAAAAGGAAACCACTAAGCAGGGAAAACAATTAAACAGAAAATGTAGAAAACTAACAACAGAAAGATAACATGAGATGGATAAGTTAGTACATATCAGTTATATCAATCCATGTAAATGGTCTCAACTCATCAATAAAAAGAAATGGACTGGAAGAGTGGGTTAAGAAACAAAATCCAACAATATGCTGTGTACAAGAAACACATTTAACTCAAAAGGAAATTCAGGCTAAAAATCAAAGGATGAAAAACAATCCTCCATGCAACAGGAACCCAGACAAAAGCAGGGGTAGCTATTTTGTTTGTAGACAATGTGAACTTCACACCAAGAATGATCAAAAGAGAAAAAAGAAGGTCACTACATACTTGTCAGGGGAAAACTTGAAGATGAAGAGATTACAATTATAAATATATATTCACCAAATAAGGGAGCACTCAACTATGCAAGACAAATCTTAATAGACATGGAAAGCCAAATAAACAATAATACACTTATAACAGGGAATCTTAACATCTCACTGTCAAAAAGAGACAGATCAACCAGACAAAAAATCAGAAAAGAAATAACAGAACTGAATCAAACTTGTGAACAAATGGATCTAGTAGATGTGGACCGAGTGTTCCACCCAACAACATCAGAATACACATTCTTCTCAGATGCATGTGAGCCATTATCTAAAATAAATCATATACTAGCCCACATAACATGCCTAAGTAAATGCAAAGGAATTGAAATAATTCCATGCATATTATCTGACCACAGCACAGTAAAATTGGAAATGAATGACAAAAAACCCCCATAAAAACCCCATAAACAAATAGAAATTAAATAACACTCTCCTAAACAATCAATTGGTCACAGAAGAAATTAAATGATATCTATAATCGAATAAAAATGCAAATACAAATTACTGAAACCTGTGGGATATAATGAAACCAGTCCTCAGAGTGAAATTTATAGCACTAAACTCCCACATCAGAAAAATGGAAAGAACACACATAAACAACCTAATGTTGTACCTCAAACTTCTAGAAAAAGAAGAGCAAGTCAAGCCGAAAGCCAAAAGGAGAAAGGAAATTATAAAGATCAGAACAGAAACTAATGCAATCGAAACTAAGTAAACAATACAAGGAATTAATGAATCAAAGAGTTGGTTATTTTAAAGAATAAATAAAATTGATAAACCCTTAGCCTATCTTATCGAAAAGAGGGAGGAAAAAAGTCAAATCCATGCAATAAGAAATGAAAAGGGTGAAATAACTACAGATCCTCTGGAAAAACAGAAGATCATCTGTACCTACTTTGAAAACCTTTACTCCCATAGGTTCGATAACACAGAAGAAATGGACAGATTCCTAGAAACCTATGAATTACCAAAGTTGAATCAGGAAGATGTAAAACCACTGAATAACCCAAGTTCAGTTAATGAAATTGAAAACGTAGTTAGAACCTTACCAACAAAGAAAAGTACAGGTCCTGATGAATTCACTGCTCAATTCTACAAGAAATTTAGGGAACACTTAATGCCAACACTCCTCAAACTCTTCAAGGAAATTGAAAGGGAAGCAAGTCTCCCTAACTCATTCCTGGAAGTAACTATTACCCTAATACCAAAACCAGAGAAAGACCCAACCAAAAAAGAAAACTACAGGCCAATTTCCCTCATGAACATAGATGCAAAAATCCTCAATAAAATACTGGCAAAGAGAATGCAACAAGTCATCAGGAAGATTATGCATCATGATCAAGTGGGATTCATCCCAGGAATGCAGGGATGGTTCAACATACGCAAATCAAAAAACGTAATACACCATATCAATAGAGTCAAGGACAAGAATCACATGATCATCTCAATAGATGCAGAAAAAGCTTTCAACAAAATCCAACACTCACTCATGATAAAAACCCTACAGAAAGTCAGAATAGATAGTCTCTACTACAACTTGATAAAAGCCACATATCATAAACCAACAGTCAACATCTTATTAAATGGACAAAAAGTGAAAACTTCCAACCTAAAATCAGGAACAAGATAAGGATGTCCATTATCACCACTTCTATTCAATATAGTGCTGGAAACATTAGCCAGAGCAATTAGACAAAAGAAAGAAATAAAAGGAATAAGGATAGGAAAGGAAGAAGTTCACTTTTCATTATTTGCAGATGATACAATACTCTACATAAAAGATCCACCAAAATCCATTGAAAGACTTCTAGATGTAATAACCAAATCCAGTAATGTAGCTGGATACAAGGTCAACACTCAAAAATCAATAGCATTCTTGTACACAAACAACAAACTCACTGAGACAGAAATAAGGCAAACCACACCCTTCACTATAGCATCCAAAAAAATGAAACACTTAGGAATCAATCTAACAAAGGAAGTAAAAGATCTGTACAGTGAAAATTACATTACTCTGAAAAAGGAAATCGTAGAGGATTTTAGAAAATGCAAAGATATTCCCTGTTCATGGATAGGAAGAACAAACATCGTGAAAATGGCCATTCTCCCATAATTTTTATACAGATTTAATGCAATTCCAATCTTGTGTACCTCACAGAGCTGGAGAAATCATTTCTAAAGTTCATCTGTAACCAGAAGAGACCTAGAATAACAAAGGCAATTCTGGGCAACAAAGGTAAGGCAGGAGGCATCACAATCCCTGACTTGAAACTATACTATAAAGCTACTTTGATAAAATCAGCATGGCATTGGAATAAAAACAGATCTAAAGATCAGTGGAATAGATTAGAAGATACAGCCACAGCTACAAACAGACTTAGCCACCTCATCTTTGACAAAGGGGCCAAATATGTACACTGGAAAATAGCCTCTTTAATTAGCAGTGCTGGAAAAACTGGCTTTCCATATGCTGTAAACTAAAACTATCTATCACCATGCGCTCAACTAAAGTCAAAATGGATCAGAGATCTGAATATTAAAACTGACACACTAAATCTGCTGGAGGACAAAGTAGATAAATATCTTGAAAACATAGGCGTAAGCGGAGAGTTCATGAATAAGAATCAAACTACACAGGAAATACTTCCCAGAATCAACAACTGTGATCTTGTCTTATTGAAAAGTTTTTGCATGTCAAAGGAAATTTCCAAAAGAGTGAAAAGAAAACTCATGAATTAGGAAAAGATCTTAGCCAACTGTCCCTCACACAAAGGACTTCTATCTAAAACATATAAGGAATTAAAAAAATTCAGGTCCTTAAAATTCAAGGACCCAACCCACTAATAGGCATCTGAGATGAATACACACTTCTCAGAGGAAGAAATACAAATGGCAAATAAACATATGAAAAAATGTTCAATATCAATGGTCATTCAACAAATGCAAATTTGACCCAGCTATCCCACTTCTGGGCATTTTCCCAGAAGAATTGAAAACATCATACCACAGTGATATATGTGCACCCATGTTTATAGCAACACAATTTGTAATAGCCAAATCTTGGAGACAACCCAAGTGCCCATCAATCAAGGAATGGATAAAAAAGAAGTGGTATTTTAATACAGTGGAGTACTACTCAGCTATCAAGAAAGATTGCATTAAGACTTTTATAAGTAAATCAATGTGACTTGAGACCATACTCATAAATGAAATAAATCAAACTCACATGTGTAAATGCTGTATTATCTCCCTAGTGTAAGAAACTGAAAAAGTATATATGATCCTAAATCTACAATAAATACTGTGTAAAGGTAAGAAATTGCTCAAAATGGAAAAGTAATTGAGAAAGGGGAAATGAGGAAAGAAGGAAGGAAAAAGGAAAAAGACATAAATTTGTATATATGTATGCATACGATAACTAAAATGACTATGCTATTAAATGTTTTAGTTATTAGAAAAGGACAGTTAATACTCATATGATTAGATCAATTTTACATGTCTGCATCTGTTAATCTAAACAACCCTTCTGAGGGTAACAATATGCAATATTACAATGATTGTCAAATTCCTATCATCTTGTTTTGTAAACCTATAACGCTATTGCATTGGATTTATTGCTATTGTTTGTCTCTTTTGCTTTTTGTTTTTCTTTTCTGTGTCTTTTTTCTCTTACATAAAAAAATAATTAAGTAGTAGCAGATTATTTACGTTGGTCCATGAATTAAACTATGGTAAAATTATCTATCATTGCAGAAGAAAACCCTGTTTTAGTATCATAAGAAATAAAGTGTGGGGACCAGAGATGTAGCTCAGTGGCATAGCACCTGCCTAGCAGGTGTAACACCATGAATTCGATTCCTGCTAAAAAAGAAAAAAAAAAAAAGAATTAAAAAAGAAAAAGAAAAAGAAAAAAAGAGTGAAATTTAAATGCTAAATTAAAATGTGCATTTAACCAAGAAGAAAATACGAGAAATTTAACAGCTTCGCAAAGCACTTCCTCTAAGGAATATAGCAATTTATTTTCATAGCCAAAGTATAGCATATCCTAAAGAAAATTTTAAAATGATTTATAAATGTCTTCTTATTCATTACTATTAGAATCTTTGGAATCTACATAAAAGCAGATATTTGAATAAATTCTGCATTCAGTTTTTTTAAAAAATCATTTCTCAAAGAAGAGTGATTTCACATTTTAATTAAAATGCATTCATAAAAATCCATCCATAAAACAAAACACCTAATTAAAGGCAACACTTTTACTCTTCTCCATATTTATACCAATTTTTGGTATTCTGTGACAGTGGGTTTCTCTTTCCACATCTGTTGCTGCCATGACACACCAACCCATGGCCATGTAATGAACCCTCATCACTCAATGCTTGATATGGCACCAAGTAAGTGACAAATGAGATCTCTTTCTCCATTCAAGTATGGGACTGAAAGAAATGCAAAAACAATATGTGTCATTAAAACTTGAGTATATATTAGCATGAGACATGATTGTTCTGAAAGATTCTTAAAGGTAATATTTGCAAAATGGTCTAGATACATGAGACAAATGTAGTTGCTTGGCAGAGATAAAGGTAAAGTCTGAGCTGATGCCTGACTCACTTCATTTGAATGATAAGTGACATACATATGTGATCAACGACAGTATATTAAGTAGTTAGAAAGATAATTGAATTACTATTCACCCACTTACAGTGATGAAGGATTTATTTTATGCTTTTCCAAATTAAGGAGTCCTAATCAATAGGCACAGTCATGGGCTGACAATACACCCACAATGGCAGGGCTTCTGAGAGTAAAATATTGAGTTGGGGTTCCATTATTACACCATATTAAAGCTTTTGTGTAAGGTTTTTTTTTATTTTAAAGTTTTAAAATAGTATAGAAGCTCTTTTTCATGCATGAGATAAACCCTAATTCAAGTGAAAAAAAGAAGAGAGAGCAACAGGAAAAGTTTGGGAAAGGTGAAAAAAATGTTGTTGAGAAAAAGTTTTGTGCTTCAAAGCCAAGACTTCTAACTCCTAAAACCAACCTGAAAAAGGAATCACTTTTGTCTTTTAGTCTTTTCCTAGTCAGCTGTGATCCCAGTCAAGTAGCAGAAAGGAATGATGGTGAAGTTAGCCCCAGCTCTCCAATGAGATAGTGCTTTGTGAGACCTAGTTACCCAAGAGGCCCAAAAAGAAACAGCTAATATGAAGTAGGATAAAGATTAGAAGAGAGACAAATTAGGGAAACTTCTCCAATGCAGTCCATTGCATGAAACTATGGGATTGATGATATAGCGGAAAATAATTAACCCTATGGGGAAAACTCTGGATTTGCACTGTTGTTTTCCTATTAGACAACTGCATCCATCAAAGAATGAGTCCCTTTCTCTCTCCTGTTTTCTCAATTTAACAAACACTTATTGAGTAGGTGTTATGTTCATGGCACCAGGCTTTGAGCAAGAGAGCAGTGGTTCTCTACAGATGAGACTAGAACCTAATTGCCTTGGCATCTGCTGGGACACACTCCAGAACTAGAGAGTGGGAATCCTCGGAGGTGGGTAAATCCTGGGTACTTCTTAGGCACATGAACATGAGAGGCAGCTTTTAGCTAGAGATAAAAAGATGAATGGATAGTTTATACTTTCAAAACATTCTAACCTAATTTCCTTTTCTTTGAAAAGGGCCTTTGCCCTAACTGATTTCTAAAAGTTTTCTGATATGCATTTTAACTTGTTTCTAAGAATTAACATTTTACAAAGTGTTGCTACTTATAATGACCTGATTCTACTTATATAGACATTCAATATGATTTGAATGAACCAGTTTTAAGCTTCATATTCTTATTTGGAGTCAAATTTAAAAAGTAGTTAGTTGTTCTGGTTTGTGCTTGTAATTGTCCTTTCATGTCCTTGAGCACTGAGGAGGCTGAAGCAGGAGGATCATATATTCGAGGTTAGCCTGGACTACATAGTGAGTTCAACCCCAGGCTAGATTATGAAGTGAGATTCTGTGTTTTAAGAAAGGAAAGGGGAGGGATGGGATGGAATGGAATGGGAGAAGATAGGAAGGGATGGAAGGGTAAGGCAAGAAGGAGACAAGGAGGGAAGGGTGGGAGGGAGAGGAGAAGGAAGGGAGGGAAGAAGGGAGGGGATGAGTAAGCAAACATCAGGATTATTACTTCATCCAAAGATTTTCAACTGTGTCCAAGGAAGTATAGGACAAGGAGCTGGTGAGGTATGTTTTGCTTCTAACTAATTGTGTAATATTGGCAATACAGCCTCACTGTATGGGTTTGATCCTGGATCCCCCCAAGACCTTATGTAATCTGGATGGGGGTGAGTCTGGCATTTGTAACTGGTTTATTGTCTGGCACTGGGATTGGTGATGTGAGTGTTGCACCTACCCAGGGGTGGAGCCGACATACAGTGTAAGGGTGAGAGGAAAGTATGTCTGACTCTTGCTCTCTCTTACCAGTTCGCCTTGCTGTTTGGCAGCCACCATGAATGGTGGCCTCACCATGCCACGCTGCCTTGGAGCCAACTAAGTATGGACTGAAACTCCTGAGAAACTGTAAGAAATGAACCTTTTCTTTCCTAATTTTGGTTGTCAGGTATACTGTCTCAGTGATGAGTGAAAAGTAACTAAGACATTCATCTAACTAGGCTTTCTCTTTTTTCAGATGAGGGGTTCAGTTACTCAGATGCCAAAGTCTGTAAGTAATCCCATGACAAATTTCCTAGGCCTCTATGACTCTTAAAATTTAGGAAAGATACCTATGAGACACTGTGCATCCATGAGGTCATACCATGGCCTATGAAAAACAAACTTCACATATATAAGTATAGCTGTTTATTTTGTTTGTTTGTTTGTTTGTTTGCTTATTGTACCGGGTATCAAACTGAGGACCTTGTACTCGCCAGGCAGGTGCTTATGCTGCTGTGCTATATCCCTGGCAAACATGACTCTTTAAAAAGTTATGAACTCATGTAATCAATCCACCTCAGTCCCACTAATTTTACTACTAAATTGCCTCTTGCATTCAGTTATCTGTCTTCATTTCCACTTCAGCTGCCCCAGTCCACACTCTTCAAAATGATTCACTGGGAATGATGTGACAGCTTCCTAGTCACTCAGATTCCCACCTAGTTACCCTCGATACAGCCCCCAGCTCCACCACTCTGAAAACAGGCATCATGATGTCACTCACCACCTTAAAGTCCTCAGCCATCCTCTGTACTAAACGTCAAAGTCTAAACACAGAGGTTGAACCCGTAGAAACACATGTTGCCACTGTCATAGCCCATCCAGCCTCATCTCTCACCACACCTCTGCCAGTCCCTTGTGACTTCCAAACACCCCCACATATTTTTTCCATGGCCTTCCCAAAATGTATTAAAACCTTTCAATTTTCTCATGTTCTACTTTCTTTGCAGAATTCCTTTCATGTCCTTGTCTGCATAATGAGATTTGTAGCCCTATACATATCTCTTTTATGCTCATAATTGTTATATTTTTCCACCTTTCTTCTCAGACAGATTTTAAACAAAATAAAGGCTAGGATTGTGTTTCATTTACCTTAGTACCTTTAGAGTCTCTAATAGTGACTTACATGTAGTAGATTTTCAAAAAAACTTTAGAAGTATAAATTAAATTCACTGGAAATACCTTCCAAAGCAATTTTAGAAAAAGAAAAACAGAAAATAACTGAATGTCTCTATACCAGAATATCTTACTATGTATCAATTCCCTTTTATTTAGACTTAAGTGAATTTGCTTTTCAATATAGGTCATGGAAAACTTATAAAAGGTTTGGACATAGTGTTTGGTCTGAGCATTACAAAACATGCACTGTGAATTAACCTTAAAGAGTCATGTGTTAATCCTTCACCTTTGAAAGATGAAGGATTCAACTTTGAATGATTAGAAAGGCAATAGGGCAATGTTTACAAGGGAGGCTGCTCCTACCTGTTAGGTCTGCATTGGGCCACCATCCCAGGTCACAAGCTTTGCAGGTAAACTCATCCTGAACATATTCATTCTCTTTGCAGGCTGTGCAAATCCAGCAGCAGCTCACTTCTCCTTTCCGTATGACCTGTAACAGGGATATTTCATGTTTTAAAGATAATTTCCCCCAAAAGAAGACTTGTTTTCATGATATGATAAAAACAGCAAAAACACAAGCTTGAAAATGTTTCTATGCTAACGAACCTTAAAGTAGCATATTGGAATATCCTTAATTATCCTACAGTTCATATGTAAATGTCAATTTATTCCATTCTGAATTTAAATGCTTTAATTATTTCTTTGATAGAGTGAATTCATTACACTATTTTTACAGTATAAAGAAGTGAAAGTTTAATTTTATCATTGCTTATATTCATATTTATTGAGTATTCTGAAGATACTAAAAATATATTTTTCTCTTAAAAGGCAAATAAAATTTAACCCCAAAGATTTGTATGCTAAAATCTTAGTTCATAAAAACTGAAGAATTAAAAACTTTGTTGTAATTCTGAAAGAATGAATCAAGGGTAATTTTACTCTAGAGCAAATATACATAAGCGTAGAGTTATGGCTAAGAAAGCACACACTACTGGCCCTGGTGAGCCCAAAATGATTACATTATTTGTGGGAGGAAAACATTACAATTAGAAATTATCGAACAATTACTTCTTATCTGAGTTGTTTACACTTTCTCTCATTTTTCGTTTACTTGGCAAACACTTTCACACCTTTATAGCAAAAAGAAAACCATCAAAACACTGCTTGTTACTTTACTTGTTGTCAATAAAAGTAAATGTCGTACAGACAGTACATAATCAGGTTTTGCTTTCATCTGCAGCCTAACAATTTCTGCCTTTTATGATTTAATACATTTACATTGATTGTAATAATCAATGTGGTTAGATACAAATGAATCTCTCTTCATTTTTTTTCTATCTGTCCTGTCTTGTTTTGGTTCCTTTTGGCTGTTTTATTTTATTTTTTTTGCTTTTATCCTTAGCATTTCTTATTATTCTAAATAGTGGCAAGTTAGCTAAATCTCTTTTAGTTTTAATGGTTCCTTGAAGACTGACAACATGCACCATTAACTTACTGTAGTCTAAACTTATTTGCTACACTATAGTACTATAAAAATATGGAGTTGTATATGTGAGATACCTACAATAGTATTATTCCTTTTTTTTCCTCATCCTCTGTGTTATGGTTTCGTGCATTTTACTTACACATAGTATATTATAGTCTCCCACTCACAATGAATTGTTATTTTTGCTTTAAAATTATTTTTAGATAAAATTTTAAAATGATAGGAACATTAATATATTTTAACATTACCCACACATTTGTGTTTCTAGTATTTGTAATTCCTTTGTGTAAACACAAATTTCTCTTATTTAATTTTTTCTCCTTTAAAAGTTTTCTTAATATTTACAGCAAAATATGATTTTTCATTATATTTCTTTGTTCAGAAAGACTTTATTTTGCCTTAATTTTCTGAAGCACTATTTTCATTTGACAATGAAAACTGTATGTCTAGCATAGAATATTTGATGAAATATCTGTTGTAATTTGTATTTTGCTCCTTTGTATATAATGGGCCTTTCTATTTTGAATAATATTAAACTTTCCTTTGATTACTTTTTAAATCAACTTATATCATCTTTGTGCTTATCTTGCTTGCAATTTGTTGAGTTTCATGACTTTGTGTTTATATTTTCATTTTATTTGAAAAATTTCAGGCATTATTTCTTCAAAAGCTTTTACTGCATCTCTTTCACATCATTTGGGAGCGCCAAATGCACTAATAACACAACCTTTCAGCATTGCTCTGCAAGTTACTGAGCGTATTCTCTTTTCTGTTTTCTTTCTTTACCATATTTGGCTATTTTATATTGTTATGCTTTTAAGTTCATTGATTTTTACTTCTGTGGTGACTGAATCCCATTCACTGACATATTTTTCCTTAAGTGTTATATTTTTTGTGTGCATAAATTATACTTCACAATTTTTATTTTCATTTTCTTCTAGTTTCATTTGTATTTCCTTTTAAATACCAAGAGATGTACTTGTAGTAAGTGTTTCAAAGTCTTTGCATTGTTAATTCCACCATTATAGCTTCTAGTATAATTCCAAGTTCCTGCTTGTATTGTTACAATTTTCCCATTGTTACATATACAGAAATTGTTTGCCAGATGATGGACATTTTGTACATTAAAATGTAGAGTGCTGAATTTCTTTTTTCTCTCTGTCCTTAAGGAGTGGTAGGCTTTGTTCTAGCAGGCAATTAAGTTCTTGCAGCTCAGTTTGCCCCTTTGGGGGCTTTTCTTTAGTCTTTAAGACCAGTTCATAAAATAGTTTCTGCTCAGGAACTTTCTTAGCCTCATTACTAAGGAATGACCCTTCTAGTGTCATTATTTAATTACTTGTGTATTCAACAAAATACCTCTCTTTTGGCTGGTGGGAACTCCAATTTCTGGTTCTGTATCAGGTGTAGAACTTAAGCTCTCTAGTAATTGTTCCTAACCTACAGTCATAATTCTAGTCTATTTACCTGTAGATTGGTATTTGGATACTCAAAGGAACTTCTATGCTAATTTCTGAGACTTATATATTATTTACTTATCTTTCTAAATGAATTCATTTTCTCCCTTTCTCTGTATTGGAAATTCTAGCTGCTTTGGCCTTCCCAAAGTCTGATTCTGTTTATCTAAATTAGCAAGATGGACAAACTGTTTTCTCTAGTTGAAGAGTCAGGAGAATGCCTCCTGGCAAGATGCCTTAGTGGTTTTAAGGTTTACCATGTTTGTTTTCCTTCACTTCCCTGGCACTAACATCACGTGCTGTTTTCCAGTGTCTGAACACAGCTGCACCATATATTTTATCAAACTTTCTTGTTATTTAAAGCAGAAGGCTAAGTATGGACCCTGTTGCTCCCACATATGTAAGAGAAGAAGTCTTTCCCTAAAACATTCAAAGTTACTATCTTAATTTTTGAAACAAAAATACCTGATACCCAAAATGAATGAAGGAAAGATTTATTTGTTACAGTTCTTGGGGGTTTTAGTCCTTACTCAACTGGCTGTAAGGCAAGGTGGCATGACTGGTGGGCAGCTGTTCATGGCCACCACAAACAGCAAGGTGTGAACTGGCAAGAGAGAAGATATGCCTTCTTCCTACCCTTACACTGTGTGTCAGTTCCACCCTAGGTGGGTGCCGCACTCATAACACCAATCCCAGCACCAAACAACAAACCATTCACGAACATCAAACTTAGGCCCATCCATGATTACATGAGGCTTAAGTGGGGGCCATCCGAGCACATTGTAATATTCCACCCCTGGCCCCACAAAGACTCATGTATATCCTTCATACCAAAGACATTTAGTCCATCTCCAAGAGTTGCCACAGTACTAACAGTTTCAGTGTTGTTAAAAAATCTAAGTCTCAAATCTCCCTGAGATCTATGGCAAACTCTTAACTGTAACCCCCTGCACAAATGAAAACAAGTTAAATACTTTCACTATGCAAAGGCACAAGGTAAACATTAACATCCCAAAAGTTACAAACAGGGAATACAAAGCACTGAAACCAAAGCAAGTCCAAAATCCAGCACGGTGAACATTAAGTCCTGAAGTTCCATGTTCAGCATCTGAAGCAATCTGGTTGCAAGCTCCAAAAGGCTTGAGTGATTTCACCCCTGCAGCACTTCCAGCAGTTTCAGTTCCTACAGCTTCTCTTGTAAGCCCATTCTGCTCAGTTTTTGCAGCTTCCCTTGGATGATCCACATTCCTGGCTTTTTAAACTTCTGGGTTTTCCACTGCACTTTTGGCTTCACCCTTACATCTTTACATATTGGCCTCTCAGGGGCACATTGCTTGGCCTCCCAGCTCCTCTGAAATCAGGGTGGAAGCTGCCTTAACCTCAGAACTTATTCATTTTCCTTGCACCTAAAGCCAGCACTGCATGGATGCCACCAACATCTGCTACCAGCTGGAACAGTAGCCAGGGTTTTCTCTCTCTTGGCTGTAGGTATCAAGTGCCTGGACTGTTGAACTCTCTGAACTTGATTGTAAGGAACAGATTTTCTATGCCACTGCCATTCTGGAGTCTGGTGCAGCTGCTGCCATTTTGAAACCTCCTGTGGTCTCTGCCATCACTCTGGGATGTGGCACTCTGCAGCTTTCTCCTCTGAGCAAACTCATTCACTTTTTCAGTTTTGAGGCTGCAAAGGGTGCAGACCCATGGCTTCCCAGGATGGCCCTAAGTCATCTTTTTTTATTTCTTTTCTCCTTCTCAGCAATTGAGGTCTCAGCTCTATCTTTACAGTCCACAAATTTCTGGGCAAATTCGCAATATTTTAAATCACCATGCTAGGCTCTTTGCTCTTGATTCCCAACATAAATCTGGATAAAAGCCCCCAACAATAGCCATGCCACTGCCTCAACATTCAACTGCCTTGAAATTTCCTTTGCCAGATTAATTAGTCCATCACCCTTAATCTCAGTCTCAGGCAAAGATTCTGGCCTTGAGCAGAATGCAGACAAAGTTTCTGCCAAGCCGTAACACACATCATGTGGAGTCCAACAACCAATGCAGTTCTTCTTCCCAGAAGAAACCCCCCAAGACTGGTCTTTACCAGCAGGCTTTTTAACAACCTTCTGGTCTTCTAAGCTCTGACCAGAATCTTCCATACAGAACAACCTAAGCTGTTCCAATACAACTCTTTCAGGTGACATCTCTGAATCTTTCCAAACTCTTCCCATAAGCCAAAGGCTCTTGAACCACATGGTCAGGTTTAGTCATACCAATGACCCCACTGAACTGATACCAAATTCTGTCTTAGTTGCTCTTGTTGTTGAGACAAAAGACCCAATGCCCAAAACTAGAGAAGGAAAGGTTTATTTCTTACAGTTCTTAGAGGTTTTCGGTCCATACTCAGTTGGCTCCAAGGCAGTATGGTGTGGTGGGACAGTCATTCATGCTGGCTGTAAACAGCAAGGCACGAACCAGCAAGAGAGAGAGGAAATGCCTTCTTCCCACTCTTACACTGTACATCCGCCCCACCCCTGGGCAGGTGCCACACTCACAACACCAATCCCAGTGCCAGACAACAAATCAATCATGAGCACCAGACTCAGCCCCATCCATTATTACATGAAGCTTAAGTGGGGGCTATATGAGCACACTATAACAGTTACCAAATAATTCCATATGTAGAGTCAAAATTAATCTATGAATATTGCTATACTTTAAAAGAATAACTCTAGCCTTCATGAAGTAAAATTATTTTCCTGAAAGGCAAGTTGAAATTTACATCACTACTTTAGAATTACACAGAATGAAGCAATGACACAATTGTTTCAACAAATGTGAAAGTTTTCCAATTTTTTTTTTCTGGCACCAGGGATCGAACTCACAACCTTGTACCTGCCAGGGTCGGCACTTAAGCCACTGAGCTGAACTCCCAATCCTAGGTTTTTTGAGGCAGGGTTGCACTATGTAGCTCAGGCTGATCTCGCGCTCATGTTGTAGCCTGAGCCGGCCTCAAACTCACAATGCTCCTCCTACCTCAGCCTCCTGAGTGCTGGGATTAAAGGCGTCCACCACGCCCAGCAGTTTTCTGATTTTTTACTTTACTTTCAAATGACTCAAAAATTAAATAAAATTAAGTCTTTTTGTAAAAAATTCACAAGAATCTGCAGAATAATCACATGGAATCGACATTTCAAATGACAATACTTTTATAAATGATATGAGAGAAAATTAGTAAATCAACCTTGTTTTCTTTTTATTTAAATTATGATGAGAAGTACAATAAGAGCCAACACAAAATACTGTATGTCACTTCAAAAAGCTTTAACTTTTTCTCTCCCTTTAAAATTAGTACTATTGTTTAAACAAATTCAAAAGACAATAATTTTAAATAAATTTACCAATCCACCTTTCCTTGTACTTTTAGTATATTCCATCTCTTCAATTCTCCAATCAAAAGAACTGAGACCAAAGTGGCAATATCTCATTGGGTGGTAGATATCACCAGAAAATGGTGTCAAAACATATTTTTAGTTATTTTGTATTTTGACAGGTATGCTGCAATGTTTCCATCATTGCAAAGTAAATGGAATGATAATGCTTTTCAAAGTTCATCTAGTTTATTTTATTGTACAATGTTCACATTCTATCATATGATTGAAGCAGTTTTTCCCCCAGAGGGCATTAAATTGTGATGTTGACAGGTGTGCCATATGCTGGAGCAGGAACATTACAATGTGCCCACATTCTCTTCTCAACTTTGCTACTGGTAGCTGGGACTCAATACTTACCTATTTCACATAGCTATTTCTGTATAAACCAGCAGGAAGCATTAGCAGCAAACAGTTGAAATACCATTCATCTAAACATATATTCATTTACATTGTCATATATACATGTATGCTACATTATGTGCTTCACAGTATTAGGAAAATTGGGGTGGTACGAACTGCTTGGCAATTTTGCTGAAGAATGGATATCCAATCTTCCCAATAGAATGTATTTTTTCATGGACTAGTGCTAGAGTTGGGCTAATTGAATGACTATAAATATGTAGAGTTCTTTCAAAATTAGAAAAATGTGCAGAAGATGAAAAATGTGCAGAAGATGAAAATAACATTAAAGTAAAGTAGCAAAAGAAAGAACTATTTAATATCCCACCTTTGAGGTCAATCTTAGGCTGCTATAAGTGACAAATATTCTGGAATCTAAAGCCTTCACTCCATGCAGAGTCTTGATAATGTATGATTTAAAACAGTTTGATTATCTTTTTAATTAGCGGCCTACATGCGAAGGCAATGGTGTAAAAGTGAGCTCAATATAATCAACATATTGTTTAGAGAGGATACTATTAGAAATTATATTTCCTTTATTTGCAATTTCTCCTAGGTAGCTTTACCTACCTAACAACAATAAAGTCTAGACATTAACTCCTGTAGTAGCATTATCAATAATGCTCCTGAAAAACATTTGGGGTACGTAAAGTTACAGTTGGAGATAAACATAAATGGTTCCTTATTCGGCTCTATTAGCTTCCTGGTAAGGATGTCTTACATCATAATGAACATGATCATGACTCTTGTACTTTGATACTCAGCAAATCTGTTCTTGTCTTCTTTGCTCACTCACAAGAAATCACAGTGATATGAGAGGTTAAAGGTAAGAGAAGGGGTTCTGTAGCCATTTAAATAAAGCAGACTTACAAGGGCTATGATTCTGATATCTTTCGATATTAAATCTTCTTTTCTCTAGTACAAAATGATATCAACAAAGAGAATGAAATTAGTCTTATTCATGAATGGAAGAAAAGACATTCTGAAGTTTAAAGTTTAGAAGATCTATGTAACAGGGATTTGTTCTACACATGTAAGCTGTTGTTTCACTATATTAGAATGGGACATATGTAAATGGGAATATATTTATGACATACGCCACGTTCACCAGAAGTCTGTATTGATTGATTAGGTGATGATAAAAAGAAGTAGTGGCCATCTTTGCTTTCATAACTCAGACTGCCATCCAAAACCATTTCCTAGGAGAAAACAATCTAAAGATAAACCCAAGGGAAAAAGGAAACCTGAAAAGAAATAAGAAAGAAGATATAGGACAAAAAAGGACTAAGACTCCATTGAAAGAAAGCTATGTGGTCCTTTTCATTTCTTCTCTGCCCATTTCTTTATCTCTATTGAATTCTTCCTAACTTCCTCACAAATATTGTCATACCCTTAATTATGGATTCTGTATCCTCAGTGTATTAAAAGTGGATCACTAGTTACATTTTTATTGTGAACTATTGAAAAATTCAGGCTCAGAAGCTGAAATTTGCATTTGTAAGAAACATGCCAATTCATATAATGCAATAGTTGACTAACATGTGGTTGAGGGATGATAAGAGCTTTGGGTTGGCTCCAAGCCCGACTTTGGCAGATTCTAGATGAGACAGCTCAGGGCAAATGACTCAGCCCCTCGGGGTCTCAGATGCAACATTCATAAGGACATGTTTGGTAAATGTTAGTCCCTGAACACTATGCCTTCTGTTCTCCTTTCTTCCAATTCCCTTCCTTCACCTTCATACCTTTTCTTGTTCTTCCTCACAAGGGAAACGTCAACACGCTCTGTAGATGAGACCAACATGCCACAGACCCCCTCTATTTGCTTTCACAGCACTGTCTGTATTTTATGTACTGCCTTAGACTCCCTTGGCCTCACCTGGACCCTTGGTCCCTATTAGGAGTTCTAGATATTTCTGCCACTGTTGCTTCATCTTCTATCATCTACACTGTCACTCACTTCCTGGGAGTAGGTACTTAGTCTGCCTGGTTAGATCCTAGGGGACCCACCCAGACTCTGATTTCTCCTGTGGCTTCCAGAATTTGAAGAGGAGCAAGGCGACAAGGCACGGATTCTGGCTTCCTCAGTAGCTGTCTAAAGAGATCAGGTGATATACTTCCCTGTGAGCATAAACAATCACCAAAGGAAGCAGAAATAGGACAGTGTAAGTGCATCCATTCCTCTCCTTCTTTCCTCTAATAGTCTGAACTACCTGTCTAGATATCTCTGTTACACTCAGGGGAGAAGTATACTGCTTAGTGATGCATCATCCTGCTTTGTTTTGTTTCCTCCCCATCCTTCAGGTCTCATTTCTCTTTCCCCCTCATTCTGACTTCTCTGGGATTGACACTCTTAATAACACCTTAGCATTTAATACTTGCACGATTTTCAGTGCTCAAGAAAATTGTGCTGAGTTACCTGTGAACTACAGTTCCCAGGATCTCCTGTCAACTGTCTTCTGGTTAGGTCTGGCAAACACAGAATGAAGTAATGTGAGACTGAAGAGAAGGAGAGAGAGAAGCCAAGGCATACTCATCCTCCACATTAGGGGATGTCTCAGGTAGAGAGTGAGTTTTCCTTGTGTTCTGCTGGTCCCTGAAGTGGGAATAGATTCCTACCACTACTCATCTTTGAGTTGCCTCAAAATCTGCTTTTACTCTTTAGCCAGTTTCTTATTAAAATCCATCTATTGAACTATATGCCACGATCTATGTTTTCTTGACTAGATCATCATATAACACACAACAGTAAAAGTGTGAAGTCTAGCTAACTGTATTTGTGGCATGATAGAAATCATTTTTTGCCTTCATAAGATATATGTATGAGATATATATTTCTAAAAATAAGAAAACTGGGCTTTTAACTTCTTCAAATACAAATTATTATAAGATGTTCAGTGAGTTATCAGAAAAGAGAACAAATTATTATTTTAACATTTTAAATGTCAATGATTTTTATGAGGTGTGATAAAAATACAGTCAATATTTAAAGTAAAAATAGTATTACACTAAAAAACACAGTGCCATTAATCTCCCACAAAATACTCCCCCTCATGTCTAACACACTTATCCCATTGTTCTTGCCCCTTTCTAAAACTGTTCTGGAAATCTTCCTTGGTGGGTATCTTTTCATTGGTTGCCTTGATGTTTTGAATTGGTTCAAATTATTCGAAGCAGTTTCTGTCAAACAAAATTTTTACAATGTCCCTTCATCCACCTTATTCACTATGTCTGTCACTATGTGATATCTGGCTCTTCCCCAAAGTCAAAATGACCATGTAACGTAAACGTTTTAAATCCACAGAACATGGAGGCAGCCACAGAGGCACAGTTAAAGATACGTATGAAAAGAGCTTCCCGAACTGCTTTAGAAAGTGGTAAGAAAGATGGGATCCAAGCAAGGGGAGTATTCTGAGAAGGGATTAATTACAATGTGTCTTTTAATGTGATAAACTTTCTTTTATGCTAAACATTCATCATGTTTTGGTCACACCACATGAAATAAGTAGTTTTTTCCTAAAAGCTATCATTCCCAGTTACCAAGAGAACATGTCCCACAATCACCGTGTGAGCAGCTTCTCTGCAGTCTTCACAGTGGCCACTGAGACCTGACTCTGGTAGGTGGCAAATTAGAAGTTAGAACGTAAATGCCATTATTTAGTAAATGGAATTCAAGTTTCACTAGTTTCTACACCTCCCAAAGTGCTTATGGGAAATAAACAACCCCCTTACCTCTACTCCAGGTGCTACTGAGAATAGGCATATTTTTCCCCTGCAGGATATACAATATTTCTAAACCTGGCCTGTGAGAGATTTGGGTTTTTTTTTTTTTCTGAAGTGCTCTGTAACGACTCAGCAAAGATTTTTGGGATCTCCTTCAATAACATTGAATGGATGTAACACAAGCCTGCTGCCAGAAATACTTCAGTGTCTAGGCAGAGAGATGAATGCAGACAGCTTTGCCTCTGAAGTTGTGGAGAAAAGGGGCCTCTCTCCTAGGGTGTACGTGTGGAATACACATGCTACGTGAACACCCATTCATGGCCTGCCAGCTGTCAGAGTAACAGGAAAGAACTGTGACAGGGAGCTGCAGTACACTGTATCGCTGGAACAATTTCTTTTTTGCTGCCAATTCTTTTCTGCACATCCTGAAAAAAAATCAAACTTTATAGTACTGTAAACTCTTTCACAATAGATGCCTTCACAGAAGACTGAATGCCACTCACACCTGTACCAGAATGAAGGCCCAAGACTCATGGATGAAATCATTTAGGTCAGAGGAGTGCATGAGCTGGGGGTTTCTGCGTTCCCCCCACTATGTAACTTCAGCCTCACATGTGATGGCTTTTTTCCCCATCTGGAAAAGAAGATGCAACCAGAATCCACTGGCCTCACATCTAATGGTAACGGTCAAGGAGAAGCTCAGGGCCACCAGATTCTAGAGGACACACTTGCATACCACCAGGTGGCCTTGCATGAAGGGACTCCATCTGGACAAAAAGAAGAAATGTTTCAGAAGAAGGAGGGCTCTTAGTTCATACACACTGTGTCTGGAGTCACTCTGAAGTACTTGTGGATGTATTGTTAGCTAATTATGTTTTGTGTCTCCTGAATTGCCTCACACTGCCTCAGACATGTAAGAATTTCCTTAGTTGAATCTCTCCATTATCACTATATTAGTCTGCTCTCTGTTGCTATAATGAAAGAGCAGAGTTCGAGTGATTTACAAAGAATAGATATTTATTGAGATCTCAGTCTTGTGACTGAAGGTCCAAGATTGGGCAGCAATTTGTTTGGTTGCTAGAGAATGTCCCATAGCCTGCAGCACAACCTGGAGGAGAAGCGGGCATGTGTAGAAGATGCTAAGCACATATGATGGACTCAATTTATAGCAACTTACACTCAGGAGAACTAACTCACTCCGTGAGACCCCTGAGGTTGATACCACTATTGACTGACTTATCTCCCAAGAGGCTCCACTGCTTTAAGGTTCCATCACCTCTCTACAACGTTACACTGATGACACAGCTTTCAATGCATGAACTTTTAGGGGACACACAAAAACCGTACCCAAACTAGGGTATCCACAACCCCAAGGCCTAAATGTGACCATGGCAGGAGGCCTTCAGCACCCTGTCATAGTCATAGTCATGGAATGGTGTGTACCTTTATTCGAAAATTGTCATGACAATTATTAAGTAGTTTTTCTACAGTGAAGGCTCAAGACAGTTAAAACTAGATTGATTTGTCTCAGAAGTTTATTTCCTCAAAGTGGTGGAAAGACTAAGAGTTTGTTTAAGGGTACAGTTCTTCCTAGCTACCAAAAGCTGTTACTGGTTCCCAACGCTCCACTATTTTTAGAACATTAAGATAAGCCTTTTTGGTCAGATGTGTGGCACATGCCTGTAATCCCAGCACTTGAGAGGCTGAGGCAGGAGGATTGTCATGAGTTTGAGGCCAGCTTGGGATACATAAGCAAATCTAGTGCCAGCCTACTGCCCTACATAGCAAGACCCTGTCTCAACAAAACAAAACAAAACAAAAATAAGCCTTCTCCAGCATCCACACCAAAACCTACATACCTCACAATTAGATCCTTGCCCCTGGGTCCTTTAAGCCTACATAGGGCATCTCCTCCACCAGGTATCCTGCAGCACCCAGGCAGAGGATGAAGTTTCAGCATGATGGCATGATAAGGGGGCCAGAGCCTCATACACAATCTGCTCCGGCCCCAGCTGTGCGATGCACATTTATGTGACAGCCTGTCTGCTCCCCAAGATGAATCACAGAAAATTAGAGATGGGGAAGGGCCTATTAGTTCATCTATTCCATACCCCTGCCAGCTCACAAGCCCTCCCCTATGCCTTGCTTCTTTCCCTGCTTGATTTTAAATAGCATGAGATACAGAGAGAGCTGCTTCCATACCTCTTTCATAGAGAATTCCCTCTAGTGCATCCAGCAAATGCCCAATATTTGATGTTTATTATCTCTAATTGCGTATATACAGTACTGTTATGGTTGCTCACTTGGACTACCTCACCTAGCAATGAAAAATCCCCTGGATATAATTAGAAAGTGGGGACTCTCTGTGTTAGAAAGTAGATATCCGTTTCATAAGAATCAAAGAACTTGGTAGAAAAGAGAGCAAGGATGAAAAGGGCTTCCATGTTACCTCATTTCAACTTCTTTTAGTCATATTCTTATTTAATATTTTTCAGTGTTTGCCT
Organism: Dasyprocta punctata; assembly: GCA_004363535.1. Classification (NCBI taxonomy): domain Eukaryota; kingdom Metazoa; phylum Chordata; class Mammalia; order Rodentia; family Dasyproctidae; genus Dasyprocta; species Dasyprocta punctata. Next base: position 34,423 of record RJWM01007103.1, on the reverse strand, counting down.
TTTTTTAAAACAATTGCCAGAACTATGACTAAGCAGTGATATTGGCTTTGGTTTCCAAATTTACTTTGTTTCAAAAGCTTTAACTTGAAAATATTTAATTGAAACAATTGTATCTATTGAAGGTGTACAAAATGATAAATGCATAATTGTGTAACGATTACCACACTCAATTAACATCCATCACAACATATTTTGTACAATAGATCCGTTGAACTTTCTTTAGTACTAGCTGGAACTATGACTAAGTGGAATTATTGGTTTTGGTTTCCACATTTACTTCTGCTTCACTTTTTAATTTGATTACTCATCTCCTTTCTGTCTATATTATATGTAAGTTTGCAATTGAAAGTTACTCAAATATCTTCATAGTTAACCTATTCCACTCCCTAATCTTTCTTTGCCTTTTACATTTTATCTAAATATAAAAGCAAAAGAGTAAGCCTGGCCCATCTTTTCTGGATATTCTTAAAATGAATGCGCATTTTCCTGTACTAGGACTCAGGCAGGGAGTCTCAGAAATACTATCCAAGAAGGCGCCTATGCTTACCTTAATCTGCCCCTTTAAGCAAGGCTCACTGCACACAGACCGCACTACTCCACTTTTGTTCATCTGTATTTTGTAATCATCGATGTTCAGCACTCCTTCATGCCAGGTTCCAACATGCACGTAGTCATAGCGATTAGCTTCTGTGTACTGCAGATTCATGATATCATACCTGAAAAGCAACATTTGGGTCTTGTAGGACATGGAAATAATGTAGAAAACAAAGAAGTTTAATAGCTAGATTTTAATAAAGAGGAAAAAAGCCAGAATAATCACACATCCCAAAAACAGCTACTGTAACAATTTTAGTTTGTTTCCTCTGATTTTCCAGAATGTATCTGTATTTCCTAAAGAAATATGCATCCATATTTCCTAAAGAAAATACTACTCTCATCGTATCCTCTGCCTTTACTCCAAAAATAATTCCATGTACACTGTGTTGGTCATTTCTTTCAAATCATTATTCACTAAATTGTTCTTTGAACAAGTAGCCATCCATGAGAACATTAATATATATTTTATTACTTATATTCCAAATATTCTTCTCATATCCACTTTCCATTTTCAGATTAAACAAAGGAGTTTTTACTGAGTCTGCAGCCTGAGTGAGTTCAGGGGATCAGATTCCATTTTTCCAGGGAAGAAAACAGAGGAATTTCTCCAATGAAATGGAAAGAACAGAGGATCTGACTGTGTAAGCTGGAGCCCTCCTAACAGTTCAATAGCACCTAGGAATGTCATCAAGCTCTTTAAATTTCTTGGGCCTCTTTGGTGGTATATGAACATAAGGTATGTCAAAAAACTTCTTTAAAATTGGGATGAATGTGTATTTTCTATGGTCTATATGTTTCCATCTTAAACTTCACATCCTAAAATGCTAATCCCCTAGGTGATAGTATTAGGAGATGAATATTTGGAGAGGTGACTAGGTCATCAGTACAGAAATCCTCACAAATGACATTTGTGTCCTTGTAAAAGAAGCTTCCCAAAACCTGCTTTTCCTCTCCTACCACAGGGCACAGTTAAAAAGTGCCATCTGTGCATCAGAAAGCAGGACCTCAGTAGATACCAAACCTGCTGGAGCCTCAATTTTGGGCTGCTTAGCTTCCAAAATTGTGAACAATAAATAAATTTCTATTGTTCATAAGTCACATAGTCTACTGCATTTTGTTATGGCAGCCCCAGATAGATTAAGACAATGTGTAAAAAAATATCATGGAATCATTCATACTTGTATTTCTACAAATACTTTAAAATACTCTGGTTATTTCCATTATTTGTGTTGGTATGGCCATTTGTCTGTCACTCACTGAAAATGTCTGGTATTCTTACATCTTTCCATGTTGTTATGCACTCCAGGCAAACTGTAACTCATGTGACAGTGTGCTCAAACTCAGTTGGGCTCCTTTGCTACTGGATCCACAGTGGGATTCTTTTTTCGGCAGTACCTATGCAGAGTTTGTGCCCTCCTGGGCTAGAATGAGTCGTGGCATCCAACTCTGTACGCCTGACCCAAGGAAATAGATGCTAACTAACAACACACATTCCTCTTCCTCTGCTTCTCTTCTAATTCACCCTGAAATCTTTGCTCTTTAAACCACGTTCAGACTCACAATCTTTCTCAGCCTAGCACTCTGGGAAGCTACTGCCAATCAGTCTAACTTGGCTTGTGAATACTATTGGCTGTATCTGGCTTTATCTAGACAATGATTACCAGTTCATTGGCATTTCTGCTTATACTTAATGTGTAAATGTGTCCTGTTTCCACGGGGTAGTTTCTGTCTTCACCATATTCAGATTCTGGGAGGTTCTAAAAATAGCTAACTCCTAAAAGAAAAGCAGGCTTGAGGAGAGTAAGGCAGCTTTCCTTCACTGTGCAAGCAAAATTTAGCAAGCATGAGAACAGAGAATGATGCACCTGGAGTTCATTATTCATCTTTTTTAATATAAATCTTTTGCCTGTAAATCAGTTTCCTAAGACTTATTTCAACTTCCTCATTTACTCTTTCATAAAGGAAATTGGTTCACACTTCATTAACACTTAAAACTGAAAAATCCACAGTATGTTGGTATGGAAACACATTTTATGAAGTCTCAAATAGTGAAGGAAAAAACAAGAAGAAAGAATTACTAAAAGACACCAAGGGGGGAAGTACTGACTTACTGAAATGTGTATACTGTGTGTGTTAATGAGTGCTGCTCTTTCTTCTTGACCCCAGGCTTCCTGCGGGATATGCTAGCCTTTATTTGGAGTATCCTCATGCTGTAAATTACACTTCACAGCATCCTCTCAATGCGTCGGGTTTATGTTGTGTGATGATTAACTAAAGCAATTACAAGAGGGACCCAAAACATGAGCAATGGTAAGGCAGGGGCTGGGAGCCACCTGAGGTGTTTGGAACTGTAGCTAAAAAGAGATTAAGCTGACCACCTTCAAGCAGGAGAAAATGATCCCTGAAATGGCACTAAGGGGAAAGCTCATAATTTGAATATGTAATTAAACAGGGAAGAGAAGCAAGCTAAAATTGTGCACCTAGGTTTTGGATAACTTACAGATAGAAAAAGAAGGCAAAAATTTGCAATTTATTGGGCATAAAAAACGCATCTGACTCTGAACTAGGAACACTGTATGTTTTCTTTTTCAAATTATATGAGGAGGTTTACATTGCAAGTCTGACCCAGTACTAAGCCTTTCAGGGGAATTCAAGATTACAGTGGTGAGTTTAGAGGGGCAGGTGGGCTCTCTCTGAATTTCAGGTCAATTTGTTTCTCCTGGTACCATGTCCAAAGGTGTCCAGCACCCCAAAGCTTTCTACATTTCTCATGCCCTGAGTTATACATCACACTCACATTCTGATCAAAAGCTATTCCCACCTAACTGACAGCTGAGAAGCAGTCCTGTAAATTCATTATTTTAATTGTTGACAGTCATGTCTGTATTCTTCCTAGAGCATTGGATTTTAACAGGGAGATTCTTCCTTAGCCTCCATAATTAATTATCTCTATGTAGAACTTAAAGCATAGAAAGAAGAAATACATGCAGAGTTACTTAAGGTCACACAGTCTCTTACAGTACTTTTACATTAAGAAGGCTGCCAGCAATTTTGCCTAGTTTTAGAATTAGCTACAAAACAGCATGATGTGACAAAAGATTACAAGCCTCAGAGTCAGACTACTCTGCCCTCTCTACCCACCTTCTGTGTGACTTTAGGTGACTTGCTTAGTTTATCTGACACTCAGTTTTATTATCTAAAAAGAAGGATAATGATACACTAGAGCAGTGAGAATTGAGTGACTTGATGCTCTATTTTAACACAACCTGTGCTTTCCTAGAAAATTTAGTTCTGAAGACTGAAGAATAAGAAGATTCTTATTATTTTATCATTATATGCAAAAATAAGGTTGTGAGAGTACTCTATAGACTGAAGAATAAGAAGATTCTTATTATTTTATCATTATATATCATATATAATATTCTTATTATTTTATCATTATATACAAAAATAAGGTTGTGAGAGTACTCTATAAAGGTCAAGCTAAGGGCCTTTTCTCTTCCTGATGAATGTTTTAATTCTTCTGCCATGCTAATTATCCCTTTCCTAAGAAAATTTATGTGATTGACACTGACATAGTTTTCTGCATACCAGTTGCCAGTCAGCTCATGGGTAGCATCAAAACAAATGTTGCAGAAGACGTTGTGTGTAAAATGACTTGGGGGGAAATGTGTGTGTGTGTGTGTACATGAGCATATTTAGTTAGGTTTGTGTGTGTGTATGTGTGTGCTTCTTGTTTGATTAATTCTTTGAAAGTCATTAGAGACCATTCCCTAGAAAAAAATTTTTTCCATTCTCTTTAGAAGAGACAGGTTAGCACAAATATACGTTAACCTGAGAAAAGGAGATATATGTGTAGAAGATAGTTATTTTCACCTACTGAACACTTTAAGTGGAGGCAGTATCTGCAATATTTCCTGACCAGAATAGCATGGGGACTGATCGATCAGAAAGACACTGAATGGTGCAGGCAGTGCTTGGGAATCTGCTGTTTGCCAAGTGTAATCTCTTTGTGGTCTATTGGTCTTGCAAACATGCTCCAGGCCTTCTGAAGGAAGGGTCACATGACACCTGGGAGGGAGATAGCGTTGAAAGGATGCAGGGTTCTTGGGATTTACCAAGAAGTGTTTCAATGTTTTAAAGACCAGTGTGGTCTTTAGTAATATCCATTTGATACTGACCCAGTGTTTTTAGTGTTCCAGCTGAATTCATCATCATGATACCCAGATACTATGAAAGCAAAGGGAACCCTACTTGCCATCCATCTGGTTCAGAAGGGTCACCAAGTTATTCAGAGCCATTATAGAAAAGACTACATTACCTTCCAGGAGCATCTCCTTTCTCATCAAACCATACTTCCTCTCCAGACACACCGATGAAGGAGGACTTGATGAGGAAGTCCAGGAGCTTGCTGCCATCAATGGGCTTCATGGCATCACAGAGGCCCACGTGGCCAGGGCAGAGAGCATGGTGCATGTTCTGTAGCCCATGTGCCATCGCATAGATGGCATTAATCACAAACCCCATCTTACTGTCCTGGACGTAGTTTTCTTCTAAGCTTTCATTGCCTGTAATAATGAAAACAGATCTTACCAAGGTCACATTCATCAAGACTGTGTCTGCTTGCTTACCTGTCAATTGCTTTCAGGGCCCTCAGGGAAGGGAGAGAGGGAAAGCCCAGCTGAGCAGGCTCTGCACTTGCGAACAGCTGTGGCATACACTATCTGCAAATAGTTGGTTCAGTTCCATTTTCTGTATTCAATAATGATTTATGGTAATAGAGAAGGAACTCCATACAAGGTGAAAAAGAAGAATTTTTATAAGCCAAGCATTGTGTGCACACCTATAATTCTAGCACTTTGGAAAGTGGAGGCAAAAGGATTGTGAGTTCAAGCCCAACCTAGGAAATTTAGAGACTTCGTAAGACTCTGTCTCAAAACAGAAATATAACCAAACAAATTATTAAATGGCCAAGGATACAGTTCAGTGAAAAGGTTTTGAGTTCAGTTTCCAGGACTGAAAAAAAAAAAGGTTTTTTTGTTTAAAATATTCATCAAGGAACAATAAAAATAACTCATTCTTTTTGGGTTCCTAGGAACATGAAGTCTCTCCCTATCTCATGGTGCTGGAAGAGCATTCTTTTTATTCTCTCTGACAATCTATGTTTCAGGGTAAGCCACTGTTTTACCTATCACCTGATATTTTCTTTGGTAATCCTACTATTTTTATCATTTCTAAGGCCACAAAAACCCAGAGTTAGAAGAAGATGTATATATAAAGTACCTTCTTATTTATGGTTGGCAGTACAGAAGTATTTAAATAAGATTTGCTAATTCTTAGAAATATGGGTGAAATATTTCTTGATGGAGAGGCACACTGTACATTGATTTTATTCTTTAGGTTTTACCTATGAATTTCAAAAATCCTGTGATCATTTCTGCGAAAGTAAAAGAGTCCTCCAAGTAACAAAGAACTTCACAGGAATAGTACTGCGTTAAATCTAAGCTTCATATTGGAAGTCAGAATTTTAATACTTGCATATGGGTGAGAAATTTGGAGACCATTCTCTTTGATAAAATAGAGGTAACAAGTTTGGAAAACAACAAGGATTTGGTGTTCACCACCGGCATAATTCAGAGACTTTGTACTTAGTTTCAGAAACATGCTTCTCTCTGCAGTGGGCTTTCCTTTGCCCACTTGACTGGTAGTGAGGGGTTTATGGGATCCATGCATGCATACAATACTAAAAGTTGGGAAAGTTGGCAGATTCAGCTTCTCTTGGGATTCAGAACAACCTGAGACTCTCTGCACTTCCCGCCAACTTCCTCTTTCTTACAACCTAAGTATTCATTGGACACTAATGTTCTTAGGCAAAGGATAGCAGAGGGTATATAAGAAGTTGGAGGGCTTCAAGTATTTAGAAGGAATGGTAAACAGTTTTGACTTGGAGATTGAGCTTGGGATGAAAATAGAAATTTCTGAAGAGTACTATTTAAAAGATGCTCTACTTAGATGTAGTTGAAAATGTGCAAAAGATACAAGGATGTCTACCCCGAGAGTAAGATACAAAATACTTGGTCCAGATAAAAGAGGAAAATTATTTAACTCCAATTTAGTTTTTGCTTGGTAGGATACTATTAAAACAGAAATTTGCTAATGTAATGTTCTCCATATTGAAAAGAAACTTTCCAGAAGGAAATGATGAACAAGAGAAACAGAGAGGGCATTTTAAAAGAAAACCACATGGAGTAAGCATAGAAATTTACATAAGACAGAATGCAAATATCCTCCTTGAAAAAACTGCAAAGTCACTGACATAGGGTAACTTATTTCTGTCACCAAGATCTCTGACCTTAACGATAGTTTTCTTTCCCTTTAATTGCAAACTTACTAGGAAAATAAAAGAGGTAAATTAGTAACCTTGTCTGGTAAGTTTTGGACAAGACTTTACTGGCTACTCTGAGTCCCAAATACTGGAATCAGAGGAATTTCCCAGGGTGGGAATTTTTTATTGAGCAGTCAAAAACCTTTAATACAGTGGCCACTAAAGGGATCCTACTTAATACTAAAATCATTCACCTGCAGTTGCAACTGTTAAAAAATCAACAGTAGGATCAAAATTATAGGGAAAAGTATATAACATTCTTTACCATATGGAAAATTCTCTGTTAGAGAGAGAGAAGCCTAAGACCATTGCATTTGCTATTCTTATTTTGGTAATGACTGTTTAAGATTTATTTCATATGTAAAAATTGTGTTGGTTTCACAGTACAGGTGTCTTAATCCCGTGGATGTCTAGTGGATACTTCACTCATCAGCACTGAGACAGTAAGTATTCTTGGATGCTTGGGAGGTCAGTGTTTATTTTCTGATCCTTATTTAGGGCAGTCATAGAACATATCTAAACCAGGTCACTTTTCAGAGTAAAAGTGAGTGCTGACAATAATTATTCCAGAACACAGGTATAAAAAAGACAAACTGGGAATATTAATTCATGTCTCTTGATCCACGGACACTCTATATCTATTTACTGATTTAATTGTAAGTTTGCATGTATGTATATATCCACATATATATGCATATATATATTCAGTACAATATTTTCATTAATTTTAATGGATTTTACATTTATTTAACTGTTTTATTTTAAAGAGAAGAAGATTTATTCAACTTTAATGGCAATATTTTCAATAGCAATAATAGCTACCATATTTTTAGTATTAGCTATCTATACACTCAATAAGTAAGATCTAACGTTCAACATCTTCCCGACAAATTGGCATCAATTTCACCATTTTACAGGTACATAAACAGTGTATCATAACTTGGATTCAAATGCTTTCTAGGTCCTTGTTCCTTCTCTCACACTCAGTGGCTACATGGTACAGACACAGAAAACTACAAAGGAAGCACTTTACTGGTGGCAGAGGACAGAGCATCCTGCCATGTACCAGCATCTTTGTCAAGCCTGGGTTGGGGCTTCTGCCTGGGATTGCTCCAGGTGTGCATGGCTGCATCGCTGACAAGAACTGCTGGCACCCAATCTATTGACAGTAAAATATGACAAAGAAGCTTATCCTGTCAGTATCTGTCATACAAAGAGAAAAGAGGCTAGACATTTGTTTCCAGGGAATAGCTCCAAAGTAATAGCTCACACTCTTCTCCAAATAAAAATAGCTTCTGTGTTGTGCCAGTTGATAATGAGCTCATGTACTTCCCTACCCTGGCAGGCCACCAGTTCTGCATACAAAGAAGGAGATGACCACTCGCAAAGACTTTCCCCTCTGCTACTGCCCATCTCATCTCTGCTGGCTTCAGTCAAATAAACTATCATTTGGAAACATGTGGCATTGAGTTGAAAAATCATGTGGCCTTTATAAGATCATCTTCATTGCCATAGCAACTGTCCCAGATAATGTTGCCAGGATCTATCATGTAACAAACAAAATATATTACAGGATTCCCCATCCCCCTAAAGATCTGATATTTTCATGAACGTGGAAGAGAGCGTCAAAAACTAATAACATCATCACTGGGTGGGAAGGTGAAAACACTGATTCCTCAGGGTTTTGTGCCTTTTCATAACACTGGTCTCAAAGTTATTAGTGAGAAGGGGATTTTGTGTCTCATTTTCTGTGGCACGTTAACTATTATAGACCACCAGGGTGTCATTAAGCCATTCCCTTTTCAAATATACTAAATGGAATCAAATAATTGAGGTTGACTGTGTTTATTTACCTTCTGAAGAATACCTGCCTAACTGCTTCACAATGGATTGTGAAAATAGCTGCCTTGATTCTAAATAGTAATCTTGCTCTTTATTGCAAAAAGCCTGATGACCATCAGTTGCTATCAGAGTACAGCAGCACACAGGACCTCCATGGAGGCAGGAACAGGCAGTGCAGGTCTTGAAACAGGAAATTCGTGGTGGCTGGGAGAAGGATTAGTAGTGCTATCTGCTGCCTTTTAGGATGGTGATTCAGCAGAGTGGTACAGCAGAAAGAACACTGGGACAGGCACCTCAGCCCAGGGAATTTAGACGCAGTTCCACCAGAGTCTATCAACAACAAATTTCCAAACAGTCATGGAAATTGGACAATAGTCTTGACCTCCTTGAGCCTCAGATTCTGAATTTAAAAAATAACACAAATAGATTTACATTATCTTCCTAAAGACCTCTTTGCCCTTTAAAGTTGTATGCCTTGCTCATTCTTCATTTACTAACACCTAGCAGAGCTAGTGACATGTATTGTCCTCGCACAGCCCTATGAGATAAATTCCCCTATCACTACTTCTCTTAGTTACTTTCTTTGTTGCTGAGACATTGTACTTAACATTCACAACTCTAAGGAAGAAAAGTTTGTTTGGGTTCACAGTTTGTAGAGATTTTAGTCCATATTCTCAGCTGGTTCGAGGGCAGGGTGGCACGGCAGAAGGACATGGCAGAGAAAAAACAGCTCATGGCATGACAGCAGGAAGAAAGAGATCAAGGAAGGATGGAAGGAGATAGACTCTTCCAGGCCACAGCCCAGTGACCCTCCTCCTCCTCCTCCTTCACCTCCTCCTTCACCGCTTTTAGCTATCAGCTCGTCAGTGGACTAATCGACTGATAAGTGTCACACACCCACAATTCAATCACCTCTCCCTGTGTGTGCATGATTCTTTGAGGGGACAGCTATATGTAAACTATAATGCCACTTGATAGATGAAAAGACCAAAGCACAGAGCAGTCAGGGCATGGTTGGGGAGGTCAGGGGTGCCCTCCTTTCCCTTACCCCATGCTTCTTTATAGAGGGACTCACTGAAGAACCCCTCAAATCTGTCTTCTTACTTACTGAGAAGAGCAGCGCCTCATTTTGTGGATGACTTGAGAACAGTAAAGTGAACAAGCTCAGCCCAACCATTGTTCTTTCTATTGGGACAAGGCACTTGACTTAAAGATTCTGGTTGACTGACCTGTGGGAATGTGGCCATTGGCTGTTCAGGTATACCAGTTACTGCACAGGTTAGTGTAATAAATTCTAGGATCAAGTGTTCAAAAATCACTTTGGGCAATATCCAACCCATGTTCACTTCCATGTTAATCTGTTGCTTTTCTGTTTTTGGAGATGTCAAAAACTTTTTCATTAAGGCACAGCTTACTTTGTGCATTTTGTAAAATGCACAAATCTTTACAAATCAATACATTTTCACACATCTATACTTCCATGTAGCTCCTACCAGGGACATGGTGTGCAGTATTTTCAAAAGGTTTTCATTTATATGGTGTTTTAAAAATTTATCCTAGAAATGTTTTAATCAATGCTTAGAATGCAGATTCTAAGTGCTTGATTTTTTCTGATACTACTACAATTGGTACATTTTAAAACATCGTTGCTGGTATATAGAAATACTATTAATGCTAACATACCAATTTTTCATCCTGAACATTTGCTAAATTCACTTATTAATTCCAACTTTATACATTCTTTTGGATGTTCTATATATGTATATTAACATTGCTAATAAAACTGATATATAATCTTTATATGTCTACTACTGGATCTACTTGTTATTTGGATCCAAATTTTAGAGGGAAGCACATGGGCCAGCCCACTAAAATCTCAACAGTTTATGTTCAAGGATTCATAACTAGCAAGGACAGAAGCAATTTTCATATGCAGATATTTCCTGCCAAGTCACACTGTGCATGCATGTAGCAACCCTATTCAAATTAGAGAAGCCTATTCCAAACAGAACATGGTATTTGCTAGTGAAAATGATTAGTATGATAGTCACCATGCCAGTTTAATGTCCCAAGTCAAAAAACATAGACAATATACTGAAAGAATATTTAGCTCTAATTTTGTTGACACCCATATTTCCAATTTTGTTAATGCAACCCCATTGCTAAGGAAGTAGGTATAGTAGTGCTACCCATTCAATACTAGTCCCTTAGCATTAACTTCAAATTTAAAAAATGAACACAGGAAGCATTCTGGGAAACACTGTTAAGCATGATCTGCCCTGGAGGAAATATTCTTCTGATTTCTTGGCATGTGTAGCTCTACACTGCTTCACTTTATCTGAGAACATTATATATTCAATACACAATTCGATACAATATCATGCAGGTTGCAACAGAAAGGACTGTAATTTATATTGTTAACAAATCAAGCAAAAACGTGAAATTCATATTCCTTTATATTACTCATCTCAGATTTATTGAAGGAAAATTAATAACGTTTCTCTTTAAATAAAAATAATGACTTACAAAGACTACAGTGCCTTCAATTTTACTTGAAGACTTAGGCTACTAAATTTTCTTTATGCTTTTCCAGGGAGAATTTGTAAGTCAGAATGGTCTAGTCTTGCCCATGTTCAAGTCAAGAATCTGCGAAGATTTTTTCCTTTGATATTACATTTACACTTTCCCTAAGGGGTTCTGTCTGTTCACATCACTGGAAAATATGACCCACCATTATTTTCTATTCAATTTATTAAAATGTAAATTAACTCCTATACAGAATGGAAGAGAAGAAAGGAAGAATCCTTTTACAAAGCATGTTATTATCACTGTTATTATTAGTTGAATTTTGATTGCTTTACCCCACCTGGTCTTCACATACGTGCATAATACAGACATTTTTCTAAGTACATCATCATAATCTATTGTTTAGAGGGAAATTCCCCCCAGTTGTTTGACACATAAACAGCAGGGTTCTTGCAAATTGATGATAATGTATAGAAAGCCTCAGTTTCTTGACAACACAATTGCATTTAGCTAATTCATATTTTGAAAGATTATCATGTGTGTGAAAAACAAGTAAAGACAAATCACTGGTGTGTTTAAGTGATGCTGAGGATCAGTGAGTAACGTGCAGTTGAACCGAGGGGTCTTTGTTTCTCTAAAGTGAGAAAACAGGCAGCTTGCTGTGTGCCTTGGCTTTTATTATTATTCTGGAACAAAACAGTGTCATGGAGTTATAAACCACTCCCCTTAGAGTAACAGCATTGCAGGCCTGCAGTCCACATTTGGCAGGTAAATGTAGAGTTGGAGTCTTTCACTAGCAGCTGTAGCAAATGTGGGAAGTTTGACTTGTTAAAATTCATCAGGAGCCGGTTCCGTTCTCAGTAACCTGCCGAGTAAGATGGCTTGGCTTCTTCCATACTCTAGGGAGGTAGAGCTACACTCACAGCACAATTGCTGCTTATTGGTGGATGATAGGAAGGATGCTTTCTTTTAGATATGTAAGAGTTTTATGGTTTGATGCTACTCTGGCTTTTGGCAAGTTCCCATCAATGGGTTGTTCTTTTTTAGTGTCCCTAGGTTCCTGCTGTAGCACTTAACCTGAGTTAAAACACAGAATTCATTTCACAGAAATCTGAGAGCTACTGTTAAAAATTTTACTCATCTCTGATCTATTTCATTTGGGTCTAATGCAGCATCTCTCATAACCAATATAGGGTCCTGCTTATTATAAAAAAGCACAACCATAAATTCTATATGGCATTAGCAATGTAAGTTCATTTTTATGTATGACTTTTTTTCTAATATTTATTTTTATTAGCACTTGTTTGTAGTACATAGTGATTATATTCATCACGGGGAATTGGTACATGTACATTACACATCTTAATTTTTTATGGCCCCTCCCCTCCCTTCTCCCTTTCCTCCAACTCTTGTCCCCTTCCAATTTACAAAACATGTATCTCCCTGTTTCCTATCATCTATCTTCTATTTTGCTTTTTAATTGCTTATGCTTTGGGTTTTTCATATTAGAGAAATCATGGGATATTTACCTTTGTGTGTATGTAATACTTTTGATGAATACAATACAGCATCCATAACTTGAAAAATGCTGTACATAAAAATTTACTTTGGAACTGTTATGGTTTAAATAAAAAGTGTTCTCAAAGGTTTCTGTATTGAGGCTTCATGGCAAATACAGCCATGTTCAGAGATGGGGCTTTGGAAAGGTGATTAGATCATGAAGGCACTAACCGCATCAATGGAGTAACCTATTAATGACCTTATAGATTAATGGATTCTTGGGAGGTGGGGCCTAGGTGAAGAAAGTAGTTACTGGGGGCATGCTTTCCTTAGGCTCCTCTTCGCTTACTCTGTTTCCTGGCTGCCATAAGGTTTGCAAATTTTCTCTTTCATACTCTTCCACTGTGATGTTCTGCCCACCACAGGCCCAGAAACAACAGGGCCAGATAACCATGGACTGAGACTTCTAATGCCATGAGCCCAAATCAAACTTTCATCCTTAAATTGTTTTTTTAGTATTTTGTCACAGTGATGAGAAACTGATTAACACAGGGACATATTAAAGGCTCTCACAACCTTCAGCCTTTTTTCATATACTGAGGATAAAATGAGGGCACGGAACAGAAGCCTGACATTTTTTGGACATATTGTGAGTTTTAAATATAGGCTGTATGGTTTATTACTTGCCTGCATCACCTAGGATTATGATATACCTTGGCTTTTCAAATTTATTTCCCTAAGGCACTTTAGTTAGTAGCTCTCATTTATATTTTATGTAGATTTATTAGCACAGGTAGGCTATGACATTGTGTGTTCAAACAGCACAATTGTGGGAATTTCTTAAGTACCATGTTACATTTTATGTTGTGTCCCCATAGCACCACTTAAATGAATCAAGTTTGGAATTCTTAGGGCATAATATAAACTGATGGCTTGTAAGATTTCAGTCAATATCTTCCACAGAAATTAAAAGAGTAGCTCCTAAGATTAATGTCATCAAAAATACAAACAAGGAGCTCTTAGCAGAATGTTTTGATAAAACAAATTCAGGGTCTAGATTTCATGCAGACCTGTTTGGATACATTAGCCACATTGCTCAGGCTGTGAGAATAATGTTTACAGAAGTGAGGAAGCCAAATATATTTCTATAAATGAAGGGGACACATATATTACTATAATAAGAAAGATCACCTAGAGAGGCCACAGGGCTGATCCAAATCTATTGAAATTATATTCAGGAATGGAATGTAAGCACTCTATACTGTTTAGTAAAATTGCTTCTCATGGGATACACAAGAACAATTCTGAAATAGCTACACATATGTATAACAAGCTGAAACAAGTAAATGAATGAATAGCAGATGGCAGAAGCAAAGTTTATCACATTAGAATGGCTAGTTACAGATTTTAAAAAGGGGGGGTAATGTTACAACAAACCATGTGACACCAGAACAGAGCTGGAGAAATCAATATTAATTAAGTTGATTTTAATAAATAAACTGATAATTGTATAGAGATGTTTACATGTAGGTCAGTACACATATATTTCCTATTTGCATATACTGAAGCAACAATATCCAAAGTTGCAAACATATTCTGGTTTATAGTCCCATTTTTCAAGGATAGGATTCAGAATTCTTGTAAACAAAGAACCAATTACAAGGCAGGGGCAGTCATTTTACAAGATAAGCCTGAAGCACCCTGTAGTGGCAGAAGTAAGTTCCTAAAAAACAATGTAACTATCTCAAAGGGACACTAAAATCAAGGCAAAACGTTTCAGTGTCCAAAGTTGGAGTCATTTAAGCAACAAATAAATAAATAATAGAGTGTAAATTGCAATCCAAAGTATAAAACATATATCCACACTGTCAGAAAGAAATGATCAAATAAAAATAATTGGGGAGAGAAAAACGAGTCTTTACACAAAGTATTTCTAAAAAAATTTATGTAGATACTTTGCCCTCAACAAGGTGCAAGTGAACTCCTCACTCCTTAAATGTGACGTACACCTAGTGACTTGCTTTCAAATTTAGGGACATTATAAAACAACTGTCAATGTCTTTAAAAACAAGAAAAGTCTGAACACTGTAACCACCCAGAAGAACACAAAAAGACATAAAAAATAAGTATAATACAATCTCTTGACAGGATTCTGGTATAGAAAGAAATTGATGAAATCTTTAAAAAGTTTAAAATTAGTAATAGTATATGAATCTCAGTTCATAATTGTGGCAAAAGTCATATAGTAATATAAAATTTATTAATAGGGAAAAGTGGATGCAGCCTATGTAAGAACACTTTACACTATTTTTGTAACTTTAAACAAAAACTATAAGAACCATTTTTTAAAGCAAAGTCCAAAAATTAGCATTATATCTATTCTACCATCAGTCAATAAGAGATAACATGATTAAATTCTTGCTATGTGATGGAATCTTAATTACATGCTTTATATGTATTGTCTCATTCACCTCACAAAGAATTATGAAGCTAGTCATATTACTATCCCCAGTAAAATCACTTTTACTGATGAAAAGTCAGAGGTCTAATTTGTTTTCATATGTCTAAGGTTTCACACTCTGATAGTGGAAGTCACTAGATTAATATCCAGCTTGACTCTCTCCAGAATATTCAACCTTAAGAACTATGTGTTTCTCTTACTTAGCAGCAGCCAGGTAGTGACATTATGTTACCTCCAATAGCTTGTAGAAGGACATAATATTTGCCACCATAATGCTAAATGGTTGTATGCACACAAAAAAGCTTTCCTCTGGCTGTGCCATATACAATTGACACAGAGATCTTCCACAACATTTCATCATGTGATGAGATTGCTATGATTTATTTCACACAGAGGCAGAATTTGGTATAGAGGCAGAATTTTTCACATCTTCATTCATACATTGCATTCTTTGCTGCACAGAGAAACTTGAAATCAAAAACAAACAAAAAAAATTGGAAGGAAATTCCCCACTGAGAGTCAGTATCTTGAGCCTATGACCCTCAGGGTGACCTAACCACAGGATACTGCTTCCCCTAGTTATTTCTGAGCTTCCAGACTGCTCCAAGGTCATTCGTTGTGAACACAACTGCTGCCCTTGAAGGGCACCTTCTGCTCCAGGGAGTGATATCCACAAAAGGTTAACTTAATAACTGAGCTAGATAAATGGCCCTTTGGGCAGACTTACAGTTATGGCTGCTAATATTAATTTGGGAGCCAGATGACAAGAAAAAACTTTGAAAGGGTTCTAGGGCAACACAAGGAATCCCATCAAGCAGAACCCATACTCAATGCCTATAATAAAGGCAATTGCACCATTAGGATTAGTTAGGTCTTTGCAACCTGACCTTGCTCAAGATTATCAAAACACACTGTGAAAAATGTTCTTGAAGAACACATGTAATTTAGCATCTCTGGCACAATATTTCTGTTGACACTAAGACTTTTTTGTTGCTTTGGGGAAAACTCTACTTTCTAGTATGCTATGTGTTATACCCTTTTTGGATACAATCTCCATCATGGGATTCAGTCCTGACATACTAATTGGGCAACATGTCAATATTTTCCTGTTGACTTCTGGTATTTCTTACATGAAGATATATGAGATTGACACAAATGTGAACAAGGTGCTTATCTACATTTATTTTTCCCTCGATGTTGGCCTCAAGTGGACTATTTTTAATACAACAAGAAAGTCATCTTCACTGAAACTTAAAATTTACATGAAACAAGACTGTCCTCCAATGTATCTAATTAAATCTTAAAATCACATAGGAACCAATTTTAGAGAGAATGAGAAAGGAAGTGGAGGGACATTCTGATAGACATTTAAGGTTCAAAACTCAGGAAGCATGATGAAAGTTACTTATAACCAAAACTAGATGGAAGGAAAAGACAATGGATACCTCTAATCTATTGTAAAGGAAGAAGTCTAGGTTGATACACTAGATTTACACCAAAGCCTGTGCTATTTGAGGACAATCCTGGTTCTGGATGCAAACTCTTATGATAGTAGAACTCTTTCTTACCCTATGTAATATGTTCTTGCATTCAAAGCACCATATTATTTGGAGACTTGGTCTTTTGCAGTATTTTCCAAGTGAATTTAACACAGAAAGAGGAAACCTGCTTCTCACTGACAGAGCATACAAAGTTTTCACAATTGTCTAAATGAGAAAATGGCTTTCATCCATGTGGGCTGGTTTCTTACATAACTAGGAACAAAAAGGTGGAAGCAGAGATGAATTATACCCTCAACTAAGGATAAGAAGTTCGTTGCAGCTGTTAGTTTGCTGAGAAATGAGTTCTGGCATCAAGGCATGTATCAACTTTGTACACACTCTGAGATATTCAAGAAAGGAAAGCAGAAAAAAGATAGGTCCCCATGACATTGTCCACATTGATCAAATACGACAGTTTCTTCAAGTGGCGAGGTCAGCAGGAAACCATTAAAAAGCATCTTCTCTAAGAACACACCTGGCATTGATTTTTCAGCTCTGCTCCCTGAAAGCTCATAGAACTATGAAGTCAAGGCAGCAACAATTTCTTTGTGCCTCAACTAAAGTTGACTCAGAAACATCAACTGCATCTACAACTGCTAACATGAATTGGGCTGCAAATATAGTTCATTGGTGCAGTGCCTGCCTGGTAAGCACAAGATCTAAGTTCTAGTATCAGTACGAAAGAAAGAAAGAAAGAAAGAAAGAAAGAAAGAAAGAAAGAAAGAAAGAAAGAAAGAAAGAAGTAAAATAAAAAATGACATAAACTGAACGTGCACAATTCTTTGGATTTATTTCAAGTTATGTTAGTCCAAGAGGGAAGGCCTATTGTGTGTGCTAAGGAACACTGTGGTTTAGTAGTGAATTTATATTGTCTCAGCTTTCTGTAGTTGAATGCTATTGGGATGCTAGTTATAGAAGCACAGAGCAGCTTGTGATATGAAGGGAAAGGACAGCTGAGGGCCATTTTCCTGCCAAGAATGCACCACAATGCTTCCCCTAATTTTCCTGCCAATTCCAGAACCACTATCACATTTTCAAAGACTGCATCTGCAATATAAGCACACCTTGCTTGTCTTCATATTGTACTAAGAGTTACTTAGACAATACTCTACATTATCTCAATTGTTCTCATAGTGAATGACAGCTCAGGAGTAGAATGATGATCTAACAGAGCTTGATTATTATTGATGGTGACTACAGTACATTTAAGAACATTCAAAAGGAAATCTGATATGATGACTGTAAGCTATCACTTGAGATTATTCAATCAAAACTGTAACATAAAATGAACTATATTTAATATATTAGTCAAATTAGGAGTTCTTAGTGTCTATAGAAATAAAATAATGAGCTGTATAAAAATGAAAAAAACGTGAAAGGAGAAATTTAGGCAATTATTTTAGTCTGATACAGTAAGAATACTCTTGGACTCTCTTAAAGGTAGAATAAAAACTGAACCTCCTTTTAAGTTTGTGAATTTAAACTAGTTGGAAGAAAATTGTTTGAGATTCATATTTGTTCAGTTCTCTGATAGAAGATATCAGACCTTAGATAATAGGAATTTTGAAAAACGTTAAGAATAAAATTAATAGTACCAGATCATTCATTGAAGTTATTCAACAGAAAAATATTTAATACTGCAATGATTGCATTTTCAATTTGAAAACTGCCCACCCAGTTATGCATGGAGTTCATGCCATGTCTAACTCTGTGCTGTTTGTGTGTAATAAAGTCAGATTGTGAGGGTCCAACTATAAGGACAAGTTCTGAAGAAAGCAGCCAGTCACTGAGTTTCTGGGAAACTTCATGTAGGAAACTCAATCTGACTGTCATTAAGTATGGATAGGACACAGAGTAAAGAAGGAGAAGAAGAGGGAACCCTAGGTAGTTGCAGTACTGGCAGAGGTATAAGAGAGAAAATACTGAGTGGAACAGAAAGGATCTAGGTTTTTACAAACAAGAGCTTGAAAAAAGACAGTACTGATCAAAAGGTTTTTTTTGTTTTGTTTTGTTTTGTTTTGTTTTTAGAATTTTAAATAGTGAATCAGAAGGGCTTTAGATCTGAAGCAGAAAGTGAAAGGAGTCCCAGTGATCTTCAGCAGCGATGGCTCCAGTTAGCTCCTAGATGGTGTCCAGTCCACTGTGACTGTCCTGATATGCATAAGTTCATGAGCTTTACTCTCACCTTTAGGTACCCAGGAGTGAAGTTAAACTTTGAATTCAAATTTAACTTTCTCCTATTAATCAGGCTTAGATCCAAACTAAATTCAGAATGCAAAAGGGTGGGTTAGGGCACACAAAAGACTTGTTGGGTGTGAGCTTCTTAAATTTAAATAGTTTCATACTTAGTCCATCTTTTTCATGCCTACTTAACCCCATATTTAGAAATACTTGCTCTTGAATTAGATCACCAATGAAAAAAAATTATATAACCCAATAAAATGGGGATATATTTGCCCTGTTGGAGGTTTGGAATATGAGAAGTCACTAACTTAATTGCATTTTGAAAAATTTCTATACAGGAAAACAATATCATTTATACTATCATCAGCCATATATCTGAATGTCCATTTTTCAGTATCCTGACCAACACTAGATACTATCATTTTGTAAAATATATGCCAATTTGATAAGTGGAAAATTACTCCTTTTGTTTGCTCTGTTTGGTTGTTAGGAAGGGTAAACTATTTTTCTGTTCGTATTCATGTGTGTTCCTGTCTGTTGCCTCATTATTTTAAATTACCAGTCCTAATACTTACTATAGTGTAGTATGATCAGTCATGCATAAATGTCTTGCTTTTGTGAAATTCTTCATTTGTAAATAAACACAAATGATAAGTTTAGTTTACCAACCAACATCGTCGTGCTGGATCATTAGAACAGGAATATTTTGGCAGGGAAGTAGCTGGAAGTAGTACTTTTGAATTTCTGGCATAGCCACAGACCTTAGGCTTATGAGTAGGCCAAGTCATGCGCTGGCAATGATCTTAGGGAGTAGGAAGTTGCCATAACAACTCTGTCCCTTATTTTTTCCTATTTAGCTTAGCATCTTTGTTTAATTTGTCCAACAAACATTTTAGGAATATCTCCCCCAAATGAAGTAATTTTACCAAATCATTAAATTTCATTATTGGATTGCCATATGTGTAAGAAAATTCGTTGGCCTCTTATGGCTTTGCAATCTTTTCTTACTAAAGGAGGAAAAGTAGTAAAAGTAAACAGCCATGGAGAAGTAAAAGCATTGCTGAGGACATACAGACATCACAAGGCAGAAGCTGAGGCATGAGAGACACTGGGAAAAGCTGGCATGCAAAGTAGGTTGATAGACCATGGTACACAAGTCTAGTCCACAGGCACGATAATCCTGTGTCCAGGGAGGATTTTCTGAACTACTGTATTGCACACCTGCAGAGAAGGCCAGTTCCCAGAGAATACGATGATGGTGATACCTTTGGAATCACATAACCCAGAACCCCTTCCTAAAACTAAGAACAGACAAGTAAGGTCAGTAAGAATGGAAGAGACTGTGTTGGGACTTTCGAACGAAGAAATACTGGAAGAATCACGTAGACAGCTGCTACACAATAGTGACCACAGCAGCACCATTTCAATGAGCAGTTTTCAGAGTAGGACTTCATTTTCTAGGAAAAAGATTATTAAAAGTAGTTTTAAAAATCATTGTGTTATCATAGAAGCTACTAGGAAAGGAACCAAGGTATACAAAATGTATAGTCATTTAGTAGAACTGGATGAAGGGTGAGACACTACCTTAGGGTCAAAACAGATAACGAACTCTTCCTGGGGAAAGAAGGAAGCTAGGAGGACAAAGCTAAAAGAAGCAAATGTGATTTCCTGAGTGAAGATATATGACTGATGCTATTGCAGCCTGCCCAGATGACTTCTACCAGTCAGTACATTTCAACCCAATTGGTGGAATGTCACTTGTAACAATCCACAGTCGCTACTTTCTGTCCTCCACACTATCCTCCCATGGGATCAGATTGAACTCTCTCTGATGAAGACATAGTTTTTCTTATTCTCCATCCCTATCCTACTTCCTTTTCTTCTTGAAGGCACACCTCCATAAATCAGTAGCAAAAGAATCTGCCTCCAGCTGTGCTTCTTGGGAACTCAGCCCAAAATAGGATAGATGGCCTGGAAACAACTATACCATCATTCACAGGCTTGAACTTCGAACATTTTTTCTAACATTCTTTCTTCACATCAGGATTGATCCTGAGATACATTTTTCAACTACCATCAGCATTGAACCATTTTAACCACATCTGTTAAAATCTAGATTCTTGGGCTCCATCATAGACCAACAAAAGGATGCACTGTTGTGAGGACTCAGGGCACCCCGGGAGTCTTATGCATATTGAAGATCAAGAACCATGTTTCAGGAGTTGGAGTAGAAATGAATTATTGACAGAAATCAAGTGGGTGGGCAAATTAAGGGAAGAGGGGCACAGGAGCTGGGATTGACAGCTGAAGCAAAAATTGAGGCTGAATGCATAGCTAGCACAATGTGATGCCAATAAGAGACACCTCAGTAATGAAAGCAACTTTCCTAGGAAGGAATTCAGAGTGCAAAGGTACTAACTAGAAGACTTATGCAGCCTCTGTTAGTGTGTGTCACTTCACTGACCCCTAGAGTCCCTACTTACAATAAAGCTTTTCACTTAACAACTCATATGCATGTTGTGGAAATGGACTGCTTTAAACCAGTTGGAAGAAAGGAAATTCATAAATATAGGTTACAACACTATTAATACCCGGCTGAGTTTCTAAACCACAGCCAAGTTTTGAAGTCTTCCAATATTCATGAAGCTATAATGAAGTTCAAGAGACTGCAGGTTTCATTTGCAAGATGTCACTCAATAAAAGGGATTTCTTATTTGATACATAAATTATTCTTAATTGAAGGGAGATAATATCTACCAGAGTTCTGCAACCAGAAAATCATATTTGTTTTAATAGTGAGGCTGCAAAAGGAATAATTTTTCTCATTAAATTTCAGCTAACTTTCAAAGGGAAAGGACTGTCAAATGAAGAGGAATTATTTATATAGGAATTCATGTAAGGATAAGGTCTGCTCATATATCACCAGGACCGTGGAATGGTCTTGAACTGAGAGAAAATGAGGTTGTCAACACATAGGCCTCAAGGTTATCATGATTTATTAGTAGGAAACAAGGAATCAGGGCAGACTAACAGCATGCAAAGATACAGATAATGATGTGCTGGGTGTTTTCCACACCCCCCATATTCACTCCACTATAGGACACCTGCTTTTGTGCAGTGTTCCATACCTGGCCAGATATAAGCTGATAAGAAGCATCCATGGAGAAAAGAGAGGATTTACACTCTGGTTTTAGTTTATTCATATTACCAATGGAACTGTAAGCCAACAATGAGTAACTAAAAGCTATATTCCAGGCATATTTCATGGCTGGGTTTGCTCTGAAATTGGATAAGGCATACTAAATAGTCTCTAACTTTTTGTATCTAGAAAAATGGCCCACAACTGTTGTCTATAGTCTAACTTCTGGAACCTGTCAATATTGTGTTAGATGGCAAAAGATTTTTAGAGATGTAATTAATGTTGAATCTAAAAATAAGTGAATCATTCTGAATTACTCGATCTGAACCACAAGAGCCACTAAGATCAGAAAACTTTCTCTGCCTACAGTCAGAGAAATGTGGTAGAGGAAAATCAGGGGAAACTTGAAGTACAAGACGTCTCTGACCCATTGCAGTTAGAGCAGTCATGTGGAACACATGAAAAAGTATGTGTAAAACCTACAGGAACTTTTAGAAAAAAACTGTTATCTGATCAGCAGCAGAGAAGCCACGACCCCAGAACTACAACTTCAGGAACAAAATTCAGCCAACAACCTAAATGAGTTTAAAACAAATTCAGCCCCAGAGACTTGTGAGATGCTAAACAAAGCTCAATTAAGGCATGCTGTAGTGAGACATATGATCCACAGAACTATTTAAATAATAAATGGATTTATTTTAAGCTGCTAAGGTTGTGGTAATTGTTAAGGTGGCAAACTTATAAGGTGGAAATGAATACACTTCTCATTGGTTGATGTGCTTGGTCCATTAACCCTTAGCCAACTAGAGAAAGAGGGTAAAATGATATTCCTTGGAGAAGACAATTGATTTTTGCATCTAAGGCTTCTTTTCTCAGAATATATAAAAAATAAAGAAATTCCCATATCTTACAAATGGTAATTTGACAGTATGCTGTTTCTACTACATCCTATAATTATTTCTAACCCCCCTCACCATATTATCTGGGACCAATTTTTCAACCAACAAGCTAATCATAAGACCATCTCTCAAGGATAATCATTGGCCTGACTATGCTTTTGCCATACCCCTTCGACAAGCTTAACGTCATTAAAAAATAAAACATACTGTAAGTTAGAAAACTTTTAAAAAATCAAATAGGACATGACTAGCACGTATTTTCATTCTACTTACTTCCTTTCAAATCTTATGAAGAGGTTATAAAGGACCTCATTCTACAGATAAAGAACTTAAACTTGTTTCTGGTTGATAACTAGTTCAGAGCATACTAAGGATAGATGCATTCATTCTGTCTCCTAAGCAGGACTTACCTAGCTAGCAGCTAAGCTGTTTGCTTATGATAGGTTTCTGAATATATAACTAGGCTTTTTAACTGTACACACACACACACACACACACACACACATCAAATAAAATAGTGTAACAGTCTCTGTTCTTTGGCTTGTATAATACCTGTTCCCATTGTTCCTTATTTACTATCCATTCTTTTCCTAGTTAGAAAAAACTTAAGTGTAAAAACACAGTGTTATTTTGTTCTATAGAGGTTTATTCTATCTCCTTGGTGCATTTTCTCTGGACTGGTTCACACCCTTGGAAGCCTGCCCAATCGAGACACAGCACAAGGCGAGATCATTCTACCAAACATTCCAGGAATCAAATGCGTAATTTCAGGCAGGAACTGAACTCCATTGCTGTCTGTACCTAAATGCTCCTAGATCAGCTGCTACTCTGGTGATCACTCTCCTGAGGATTCCAGGCTCTATGGCACTCTGTACATCTTTCTTCATAAATGCAAACTTTTTAATTGGCACATTTTCTGTAATTTCTGCTTCCTTATGTTGCTGGTCTCCATTTCATTATTTAGCATATTATTATTGCCTTCTTGCTCTTCCTTATCTTAGGTCACATTATCTAATTAAATCTTGCACATGTGTTCCTTCACTTCAACTGGACTATAAACATCTATGGGCCCATATATAATTCTATTAATATATTATACTCCATAGTATGTCTTTATACACACACAGTATTTGGGACATAATCATATAAAACAAACATCTGATAGATTTACACCTGTTTAATTCCAAATACTTGATCAATGCTTCCTTTGATTGAGTCTTCCTTTGTATCAGAATATATGTATTAAGCTGTATGTGCTATAATCAAAATGTTAATGAACTATAGATAAGGCATCACTATATGTATTGGTTTGCCCTGTGTCCCCACAAGGCCTCATCTAATTTGGACGGGGCTGAATATGGTGTTTGTGATTGGTTTGTTGTCTAGTGCTGGGACTGGTGATGTGAGTGCTGCACCTGGCCAGGGGTGGAGCTGACATGCAGAGTAAGGGCAGGAGGAATGCATGTCTTCCCTCTCTTGCTCTCTCTTCCTGGTTTGTGTGTCTTGCTGTCTGGTGGCCACCACGAATGGTGGCCCTGCCATTCCATGCTGCCTTGGAGTCAACTGAGTATAGACTGAAACTCCCTGAGAACTGTGAGAAATAAACCTTTCCTTCCCTAATTTTGGGCATCAGGTATTTTGTCTCAGCAATGAGTTAAAAGTCACTAAGACAGAGTTTGGTGCCACAGGAGTAGGGTCGTTGCTGTGACTAAACCTGCCCATGTGGTTCAAGAGCCTTTGGAAATGGCTTGTGGGGAGAGTTTGGAAAGGTTCGAAGATGTCATCTGAAAGAGTGGTACTGGAACAGCTTAGGCTGTTCTGTATGGAAGATTCTGGTCAGAGCTCAGAAAACCAGAAGGCTGATAAAAAGCCTGCTGATAAAGACCAGGGTTGGGAGGTTTCTGCTGGGAAGAAGGACTGCATTGGGTTTGGACTCCACATGATGTGTGTTACGGCTTGGTAGAAAGTTTGTCTGCATTCTGCCTGTGCCCAGAGACTTTGCCTGAGACTGAGATTAAGGGCAAAGGTCTGAAAAAGGAAATTTCAAGGCAGCCAAATGTTGAAGCAGTGGCCTGGCTATTGCTGAAGGCTTTCAGCCAGATTTATGTTGGGAGTCAAGAGCAAAGATCCCAGCATGATGATTTAAAATGTTGTAAGTTTGGCCAGGAAACTGTGGACTGTAAAGATAGAGATGAGAGCTTGATTACTGAGAAGGAGTAAAGAAATAAAAAAAGATGGCCTGGGGCCATCCCACGAAGAAGTAGGCCTTCATCCTTTGCAGCCTCAGGCCTTCAAAAGTGAAGCAGTTTTCTCATAGGAAAAAGCTGCAGAGCACCATGTTCTGGAGTGGTGATGGAGGCCACAAGAGGTTCCAAAATAGTGGCAGCCACATCAGATTCCACAATGGTGATGGCCAAACCAGATTGCAGAATGGTGGCAGCATGGAGAAGCTGTCCCTCACAATCAGGTTCAGAGAGCTCAGCAATCCAGACAGTCAACCCCTACAGCCAAGAGAGAGGAAACCCTGGCTGCTGCTCCAGCTGGCAGTGCACCTTGGCAGCATCCATGTAGCACTGGTTTTAAGTGCAAGGAAAATGTGCAGCTTCTGCCCCACTTTCAGAGGACAATATATAAAGATGTAAGGGTAAAGCCAAGGGTAAAACGGGAAACCCAGAAGTTTGAAAAAGCCAGGAAAGTGGATCATCCAAGAAAAGCTGTGAAAACCAAACAGAATAAGCTTATGACAGAAGTTACGGAGGTTAAAACCCCTGGAAGTGCCGTGGGGGTGGAATCACTCAAGCCTTTTGGAGCTTGCAGCCAGATTGTGTCAGATGTTGAGTGTAGAACTCCAGGACTTAATGTTTGCCCTGCTGGATTTTGGACTTGCTTTGGTTCCAATGCTTTGTATTTCCCTGTTTATAACTCTTGTAATGGTAATGTTTATCTTGTGTCTTTGCATTTTAGAAGTCTTTAACTTGTTTTCATTTGTACTGGGGGTTACAATTAACAGTTTGCCATAGATCTTGGAGGAGATTTGGGACTTGGATTTTTCAGCAATGCTGAAACTGTTAGGACTTTGGCAACTCTTGCAGATGGACTAAACATCTTTTGTATAAAGGATATATATGAATCTTTGGGGGGCCAGGAGTGGAATGTATTGGTTTGTTCTGTGTCCCCCCAAGGCCTCATCTAATTTGGATGGGGTTGAGTCTGGCGTTTGTGATTGGTTTGTTGTCTAGTGCCGGTATTGGTGATGCGAGTGCTGCACCCACCCAGGGGTGGAGCTGACGTACTGTGTAAGGGCAGGAGGAATGCATGTCTTCCCTCTCTGGCTCTCTCTTCCTGGTTTGTGTGCCTTGCTGTCTGGTGGTCTCCATGAATGGTGGTCCTGCCACGCCATGCTGCCTTGGAGCCAACTGAGTATGGACTGAAACCCCCCAAGAACTGTAAGAAATAAACCTTTTCTTCCCTAATTTTGGGCATCACGTATTTTGTCTCAGCAATGAGTGAAAATTAACTAAGACACTATAGAAAACAGTAATTAGTATACAGAGGGTAACAGCATGTTAACAATGCAGTGTTTAGAGTAGGATAAGTAAATAGATACAGAAGTAATAAAAATATAATTTTATAAATTCAAGAGGAAATCAAACAAGTATAATATTGGATCCACAATAACATGTAAGAATTTGCTATGCATAAAGTTTATAATTTAAAAGCACATGAATGGCAACAAATTTGGTAAAGTGATAAGAATGTAGGAAAATCTTTCCTCAATTTCTGTTTACATTTTTAGTAGAAAATAGCAAAAACTCCTCTAAAGTGCACTGATTCTTTCTGGAAACTGGTCTGTTTTTTCAGTTGCTTAATAAGTCAAATTAAATGACAGCCAATAAATATCCATTCAAGAAGGAAAATGAAAACCAGGGCACAAAGCATATTCAATATTTTCCATCTTGGCTAACAGATTAGACGGGAGGCCCAGGGTTTCTTAGTCAGCTTGGGCATAACCATGCTGCTACCCCTTTCATCATTCAAGAAACTTGCTGCTATGCAATGTATTAATTATTATAACTCTCCTACTAACCTGTTTTGAAATTTTGCTTTATTGTTATTTTCTTTTTCTCTTTAAAATAAATACAGAAACTTGCTTCTGCTTGATTTGTCCAACTGTGTTCTTAATTTATATAATTTTACACTATTTGTTCTCTGCAGTAAACAAAAATGTTACTTAACAGTGGTATGCTTGGCCAGTCAGTAAGAACTCTTGAGAAATTTGAGAAGTAATTGATAGAAAAATCGCATAAAATTATCTGTGAATGTTTAGCAAGATTCACTTTTGGTGTCCTACGTATTCCAAGGCACTCAGACTCTAGTCATTGCCTTTGTGATGTGTTCTTTCTACCATACATTGGTTCAGAAAGAATGACATTACAGAACTGTAGTCATCGTGATACCAACCATCCACAAAACGTGAGCTTGCTCCTCAGAGTCCTGGCCTCCACCATAGAACTCTCTCATGGTATGGAGGTTAGTCAATTGCCTCTATACAAGATAACACTTGCATTATAATGAGTAACAGAAATTTTGAAACACTGGGAGATCTGGATCAGGGAATCTCTGAGAAATGCTCAGTGCCAGTTTTCATCCACTCTTCCAGTTCCATGCATCATATACTTATTGTCATTGGTGAGGATTATATTCAAATGTATCACAGATTTGTATTTTTTAAGGAAATTAGGGTCTAAGAGAGAAGTCTGAAAATAGCATTAAGAAATACAGAGCCTACTCAGGGAGAAGCAATAATCTGCAGGTAACAGATGGTAACAGATGGTCCCAGGGTGGAGTAAGGTGGGGTTGGGAGAATTTACCCTGAAACCATTGACATAGCACTAATGGCAGATGGGCAGGTCACTCTGCTCCATGCTACTGGCCTCCTATCCCCTACTGGGAATCAAGGATAACTGAGACCCAAGATAATGTGTTCCTCAAGTCACAGGATCCTTTTTTTTCCCCAGTAAAGAATCAAATGACGGTTGAAACAGAATTCTCTACCTCTCAGAATCTATCAAGTGAATATGCTGAGTGCTTGCGTACACACCTGACAATTAGAAAAATGGAGAATTCAAAACAACAGAAGTAACAACAGAAGTTCGTGAAGAATATCACAGAGAGGCTGATCTAATTGTAATGCATAAGAACAATGATGTATCATGTCTACATCAATAAAATGGTCATAAATATACACACATATATAGAGAGAATACAAGACAGTTTTACTATGTAAATATTTGTGTAAGATCATCACATAACACATTTCACTCTATTTTAATCTTTGTCCTTTAACATTGGTATTTTTCCTATGTAAGAGATGAGGAAAGTGAGGCCCAGAGATATTAAAACATGTTTCCAAAGCCACGCATATCAAGAAGTAAAGTCAAACATTAAGAGCTTACTAATCCTATAGTTAAGATCTAGAACAATAAGAATATTTGTTTATGTGCATGCATGTGTGTATGCACGCAAATGTTTGTGTGATATTTTAAAGGCATTAGATGACAGTAGGTAAAGCTTTTAATTGTAGCACTTCTTTGATTAACAACATTGTCCACCAAGGAATTTTAAATCTAGGGGACAATATAAATAATTGCAATTACAAAAAATTGGTTTCTGGCATATTAGAATTGCACAAAGAAGGTAGGTTCAATTTTTGGCAACTTTTCTTTATACATAGACATAGCCAAAGAAAATGTAACTCAGTTTTATATGCAGCTGCCTCTGGCCAAGACGAACAGATAAACTTTGACGTGGAACAAGAGAACAGGAAATTATCTTACGATCTGTGAAGTGCCTCAAACCCATCCTTAGGGTCCCATCAGCCTTAAGAACAATCTGACTTGAAGTCCACCTATTTTAAATCTCCAATTGAAATTCCTCTTCAGGTTCCTGTTTCTTAAAGTCTTCACTTGTGTTGCATTGGAGGAGACACTAGGAAAACAGTGAGGTGACACAGAGTCAAATGGTTCCCCTGTGGAAACACAGACATGACATTTTTGGAGCTGGTTGGTCTACAGGAGCCTGGGGAAGATCTCTGTAGGAACAGCAACTGAGGAAAGTTGCAGAGCTGCACTGTCTTGATTTCTTCATGGCTCCTCTTCCCCTCACCTGAAATGCAGTCTTCATGACTGTGGGTGACCTCAGAGCTATTATAGCAAATAGCCCGAACAAGTCACGTCTTAATTTTACAAAAATATGTTAAGGAAAAGGTTTAAGATACTATAAAGTGGTCTCTGATGGGTAATTCCAGGCACAAATTGTCTCAGGGCTCCCTGCCAGGAAGAATTTTATTTCTATGAAGTATCATAAATAATTGGTTTTTCTTATTAGACACTAGTTCAGGGTTATACTTTGTTGCCCATCTCTAGCTGCAGAGCACAAATCTCATGTGTTTTATCTCTAAACATGACCTTGACTCTATTTGATTTTCTTCTATTGTTATTATAAACATTTGTCAAATTTCAAAAAGTCATATCACAACCGAAGTCAAAGGAAACGTAATGACTAAACGTAATATGGTATCCATTGGATGGCATTCTAGAACATGAAAAAAAGCCATTAGATAAAAATTAATGAAATAATTGAATGAACTTTGGTTAGTAATAATGTATCAGTATTGCTTCATTAATTATAATAAATACACCAATGTGACATGTTCAGAATGGGTAAAAACTGATTATAGGATGTATAAAATTCTCTATTTTATCTTCATAACTTTTCTGTAAACTGAAAAGTTTATTTAAAGAAAATCAAGGCATATATTAAGCATCTTATGTTGCACATTGCTAAATTCTTGTAATTCTTTCTCCTATTCATTTAACAACAAGAAGTCAAATTATGGAATTTTGTAAATTGCCTTAAGTAAATTTTAAAAATAAGTTACACACTGTATTCATTGATGCATAAAACTCATAGATGCATGTATATAGAGTTTTCTGGCTAAATAAACAACATCTTGTATAGTTTTTCATAATGTTGTTAGCTAATGTGGACTATGCCATGTCAGAGACCACTGCTCAGTACATATATTCTATTTTTGATTCACTTGTTTCTTACATTACATCACTGTAAAATGGAAATGCATAAGTATGTCCTCAACACACAATATAACTTCTATTTATACTTTTTGTTTTCAATAAACTCAATTCTGGAAGCTTTGGGGTCACTTCTCTAATGTACTGACATCTCTTATAAACATTTTAACTTCTGATTACCAGTATTTGTTCTTACTTACAAACTGAGCAAGTCACTGATGACATGGTTTTAAGGATTGAAACTCTGATCTGGTTTTCTCTATTGTGTAAGGGTTATTCAGTAAGGAAGCATAAGTTTTATAAGAATCTAAAAATAAAGCCAATGTTAATTTCAAAAAAGACACTCTGACAAAAGCCATAAAGTCACAGGAGATAAAATAGAATTATAAAACTAAGAAAATAGCCTCACTGATAATAAAAAAGATAAAAATTAAAATGAGGCATTAATTGTCACAGGTTAGTTTAGGGATTTAAAGATGCATAATGCCACATATTAATATTACAGGGACTAGTGAACAATACCGCTAAAGAAGCTGGAGAAATAAATAGGGGATTCTTAGACATTTACTTCATGTCAATGTTTCTCAGTCTCTGAACATACAGACTAGGAAAACTGTCACTAAGACAGCAAGGTACAGACACACTGAGGTTGTTTTATGACTAGAATATGGTGCAGATGAGCACCTGCAAAAGGGGGAAATAAGAACTTGAGATTTTCAGAAACTTCTGTACTATGTCATACGAATTAGTACACACTTGATATTTTGCAAAATCTATCTCTGCTGCAGAAGAGGTGATACTGATCTCTCTTGCCCTATGCTAAAAAAACAAATCCTATTACTTCTTATGAGTGTCAACCATTTAGATTAAGCCTAGAAAGTGAGACACCTCCATAGAGATAAGTTTACCATGTCAGCCCATCCATAAAGCCTTTTCATTACTTCCCTTTTTAGACAGGAGTAAGTTCCAGCCCTGCTCAAAGAAATTAAACAATGCAAAAGACTTCACTAATGGACACACGAAAACTCAGTACAGTAATACCTGATGTTTGCTTAGTCTTACCTTGATCATAAAATAAAGGTACTTCATTAGCAAGTCTTTTTAACCAGTGTCTCTTTTACTTCAAACTCTGAATCTTTCATTTGATACCTTAAACAGTTAATTTAATGGAGCCCAACTGAAGAAGAAGAAAACATATTTTCATCTTTGGAGAAAACATACAAAGCATTTTGATAGTTATTCTGCAATTTAAAGTTCCAGTTAAATTAAAAATTCTAACCATATGTTGTAGACACACAGACTTCCTAACTTATTACTAAAAGGCTACAGTACTAATTCTGATTTAGTAGTTTGATAAACTGAACTATTGTTTCAAAATATTAAGTGACCCTCCCCCATGGTAGATATTTTCTCTCTCCATTGACATCTGACTTGCACATGGGACTTTCACTGATGTGTGAAATTTGAATAGAAGCAACACATATAATTTTTAGCAGAATCTTTAAACTCAGTGTACACTGGCTATTTTCAATCTTTTTTTCCACAACAGTTAATGTTCCTGAGAGAAGCTTTCTATACTTGGCTCAAATAACAGAGAGGACACTTAATTAATAAATAACAGGAATGTAGTATGAGTAAGAAATAATTATTCATAGTTATGAACATTAAATTAAGGATCATTTGTTACTGCAGTATACTAGTATACTGCTAGTATGTATTAGTATATATTAGCCTATATACTAATACAGCATACAGCCTATGACTAATGCAGTAGTTGGTACCTGAGAAGTAGAGGGGATACCGTAATAACACAACTATCAATGAAACATAAAATATGAGGCATATGAAAAAGGCAGCAAATTGCAGAGAAACTGAAAACTGGTTCTAAATGTTGCAAATCCATTATTTCATAGTGACAAACCATTCAGTAACATCGCTACCTGCCATAAGTGGGAAGGAAGGCATTTCATCAAGTGAACTTGCTTGTTTAAGCAAGGAGTTAGGAAAATTAAGGTGCAGAGATGAAAATGAAATTGATTTTCATTTCCATCTCTTAAAAGATCAAACTGAGAAGACTCTCACAGTATGAAAAACCAAATAGAAAGCCAGATTTAGGACAAGGACCAAGAAATGTTCATTATTTTGTCAAAATCTTGGAAATTAATTTGTCACTCAGGAATCTTGTAGATGAGGAAAATGGCTAAAAAGAGGAGACTAAGATGGTAGTTTCCATTAGAAGTCTATTAGACTCTGTGTCCCTAACGTCAAGTCTAGGAAGATAAGCTCATCTGAAAAGGACTACAGGCATAGTTATAAGTACATTTACAAAGAAAATTAAAAAGTTAGCATCCTAGACTAAAAGTAATGGCAATCCTTGGAGATTTAATAAGATCACTGGGCTGCCAATATTTTAGGGCTGGAAACAGGGAGAGAGCTCCTTCACTCTTCAGAGAAAGTCTCCAAGGATACCCATCAGAAGAGGCCAAGGAGGAGAATAGGAAAGAAGGAACCTTCCAGAAATTGAATGTAAAGGGGCTCACGTCCTCAACTGCCTAGATGTTTTGTTTTTCACAGAAGCACAATGAAAATGACTTTTAAAATATTTTCCCAAAGACTATATCCTGTGTTCTCCACAACTGTCAACAGAGGCAGGTCTACAGCAGAAGAGAGCTAAGGAAACAGTTGTTAGAAATGAGTTACAAAAGTTAACCCCTTGCCCTGTCTAGACATTTAGTGTGGTAGAAAAAAAATGGACCCACAAAGATGGCCACATATGAATCTCTTAAGCCATGGGTATATTAGTTTCATGGCAACAGAAAGTTTGAAATGTGATTAATCTTCCCTTGAGATAAGGGCACTATGCTGAGTTATCTGGGTGGACACAATTTAATCCCATGAGTCCTTTAGTGTAGAGAACCTTCCATGGCCATGATCAGAGAAACGTGTGACTGAGGAAGAAATGTCAGGCAGATGCAGTGTATCTTGGTGTGAATATGAAGGAAAGTGGCTATGCATCATGGTGAGTGGATCATGTGGTACCTTCCAGGAATTAAAAAATCAAGGAAACGGGTAATGTTACTAGGTCTCTTACTAAGAAATATAAACCTACTGACACTTCTACATTTTAGCCCAGTGAGAGTCTTGTTAGACCTCTAGAATATAGAACTGTAACATAAATTTGTGTGAAGTCATTGAATTTATAGTAATTTGTTATAGCAGTAACAGAAAATTAAAACAGCTAGTAATTACCCAATCTGGACATAGAGAAATGCAGCATCTGGCCATGACTTACTGGTTTCAGAATGCCAACACTTCAGTATAAAACAAGCCTACCAAGAAGTAAGAGACTGATTTAGCATCAGAAATTGCTGAAGTCTCATTAGCTGCCTCAGATGCCACAGCCTGAGCCAAAACGTTACCAAGCTCTCGAATTGGACAGGGATAGATGGTTCCAAATTCTGAACTTTTTTTGAAGTGTTAAATGGCTCATACATTTTAGGTTTGAAATTCTTCCTGTCCTTAAAATAAACATTTGGATCTTCTTCAGAGATTCTGATTCAATTGATATGGAGTGGGTTTCAGATCGGTATAGGGAAGTACTTTTTGAAAAGATTTCCCAGTGATTTTAATAAACCAGGCTTGAAAACTGTGTGCTCCAAAGAACAGGATTCTTATTTACAATATATCAGGGCTTGGGTTATTAATTTAGCCAAATGGACTGGATAATAGTGTTGAGCCAATTGGAGTAGTTCACCCTGATCTATTACAGGCAAGTCCA
The DNA here is from genome assembly GCA_004363535.1 of Dasyprocta punctata. Classification (NCBI taxonomy): domain Eukaryota; kingdom Metazoa; phylum Chordata; class Mammalia; order Rodentia; family Dasyproctidae; genus Dasyprocta; species Dasyprocta punctata. The sequence goes on along the minus strand of RJWM01007103.1, from coordinate 480 downwards.
CATAGATTTGAGTTACTGGTACTTCTAGTAAATTATAGATATGTGTTACCACATAGTTCCTGTGAATTCCCACAAAGCCTCTATAAGAATTTGTATTGTAGCAGTGTTGTTTATTAGCCAGTGACACTCTACAAAGAGATTAACTAGTCAGTAAACAAAATGGTCACATTGACTTAGACCCAGGTTATAATCATAGTATATTCAACATCATTTCAGAGCTCATTGCTGTGGGTTTGACAAGAAGCTCCTGAAATCCAATATGACTCTGTGACACATTACTGTGGTCTAAAGATAAAGGATCTATACCAGTGATGACAAATTTATGGCACACATGATGCAGTGGGAAGTTTGTATTATCAAAAGCTCTAAAAAGTTTGCTGCCACTGATCTACACTGCAAACGTAACTGATGGAATGATTACACAGAGTCACATCTTACTCATAAAGCACAAGCATATAGTGTGGGGTTTGTTTATAAAAG
>RJWM01007102.1:0-80059 GCA_004363535.1 Dasyprocta punctata | reverse complement strand
GCCTTTAGGATCTCTCACACCACACTAAATAGAGAAACAAGGACACCAAACTTATCTTGTGCCCTATTTTATAAGGAATGGAGACTTAGGGCATTTGCTATAGGTGCCTGGAAATACCTTTTTATGCTTTATTTTTTTGCCATACTGAGGACTAACCCCAGAAGCTTCACACTGAGCTATATTCTCAGCCCGTCTGACATTTTGTTGTTGTTGTTGCTGTTGAGACAGGGTCTTGCTAAGTTCCTAAATTACCCAAGCTGGGCTCAAACATGTAATCCTCCTGCCTCAGCCTCCCAGTGTGCTGGAGTTACAGGTGTGCACCACTATGCTGGACTTCACGTTAGCTTCTTAAATAAAATTGATTCTTGTCTTTGTTGCATTGCGCTCAAAGAATATGGTCTGCATGATACAAAAACCTTCAGAATGCTTTTTGAGATTTGCTCTATGTCTCATATGGGATCCATCTTAGTGAGATCTGCGCGGGCCCAGGATTAAATTTTGTCCTCATCCTATTCTTTCATTCTAGGTTCCATCTTTCTTGAGTCTTAAAGCTGCAAAAATCAAAATTCACATTCATCAAGTTCGGCAAATACTGACTTTGAGCTATGGGTTCTGACTTCACGCATCCCCGTGCTAGTCTTGACCTCCTGCCGGTTTATGCACATCTTTCAGAGCACGCTTTGAGTATTTTACGCGGCACTGCTGTTGTGCCTTCAGTGAGGCGGGTGGGTCCAGACCCCCGGCTGAGAACATTTCCGGCAATGCACACCTGCACTTAGTTCTCCTCAGGTCTTTACTGAGCACCTGCTGAGTGCTACGGCTCTGGCCCGTACACAGCGGGCTACGAGCCGGAGGAAACGGGCCGTAGAGGAACGAGCGAGGGCCCCGGAACCGCAGGGAAACACCCTGCACTGGGCAGGGGCTCGCCCCCGTATGGAATGCGACCTCAGCCCCGGATGGCAGAATCCATGAAGAGTATGAAGGAAGAGGGGTGGAGACGGGGGCTGGTGGCGTCTTAGTCACTTTCCTCCTTGCTGGGACAGAACACCGTACATCTGCGACTTTCAGGAGGAGAGGTGTATTTCGGCTCGCGTTTTAGAAGCTTCGGTCCTTGCGTGGTTAGCGGGTTCCAGGCGGAAGCCTCACAGAGGAAGAGCCTGGCGGGGGTCTGGCGTAGGACAGCTGCTCACCTCGTGGCAGCCTGGAAGCAGCAATGTAAAGGGAGGAGCCAGGGAGGAGCCAGAGAGGAGAGAAACCCTTCTAAGCCACGCCCCAAGGACCGCCCCCCTTGACCTGGCCCCACCCCCGACGGCCAGTCACAGCAGCCCTGTAACCCAACCATTCCACCACGGGGCTCAGGGGTCATTTGGGTCTAAACCATCACAGTGGGTTGAGGGTTGCAGTTGGACAGGACTCACCTCTAGTCCTATAGCACAGTACAGTAACTATGCCCAATAACAATTAATTGAATATTTTGAAATAGCTGATAGGATCGGGAACATTCTTAATGCATGGACCTGACACATGTCGAAGGCGACGCCTATGCTAATCCCTGAGCAGATCACTGCACCTGATACACACGCATTGAAGTGTCTCACTGCTTCCCCTACATTTGCACAATTACTGTGTCAGAAAAAAATTGTTTTAAAAACACAGGTTTGGAGTTTGGGAATGTAGTTTAGGGGTAGCATTCTTGTTTGGCACACATGAAGGAAGCCGAGTTGGATCACCAACACCTGAAAGAAGAATAAGGAGGAGAAGGACAGGGAGAGGAGGAGGAGCCAGTGTGGTGGCAGATGCCAGGCTGAGGCAGGAGGATCGCGCGAGTTTGAGACCAGTCCTGTAACATAGTGAGTTCAAGGTCAGCCTGGAACTCAGATCCTGTCTCAAAAACCAAAAACAAACAAAAAATTGGAGGGAAAAGGAATACTCTACATTTTTGTGGAGGGCACGGCCGTGAGGCTGGGCACCTGGAGGCCCCAATGCTGTGCCCCACCGAGGACTTCGGAAGCAACAGAGGAAGCACACAAGCACCCTCGGGGCCCGCCGGGGGACTAAGGAGGACAGTGCCATCGGCCGGGCCGGGGACCGGGGGGCCGGGCTCCCAGGGGCACAGGCTGGGCCTGAGCGCAATCCGGGGAGGCTCGCGGGCAGAGGGCCACAGCCTGCGAGCGCTGGGGCAGGGATTTCACAAGCTCTGGTCTGCTGGGGGGCGGGACTGCATCGCAGAGTGCTTGGGGTGTTCTGGGAACCGCGGGGTGTTCTGGGAATTGCGGGGTGCTCTGGGAACCGCGGGGTATTCTGGGAACCGCGGTGTGCACTGGGAATCGTGGGGCGCTCTAGGAATTGCGGGTGCTCTGTGAGGCTCTGCTCTTCCCAAGCCCAGGCCACTGCAGGTTTGGAGACTTCTTGGTATCACCTGGAGGTAGTGAGGTTTGAACTCCAGTGTCCCTGCACACTCTGCAAATTGCATCTTATCTTGATGGCCTCAGGCTGGAAGGGCGTTGAGATAGACCATGTAAATCCTTAGTGATTAACATTCTTATGTGCTGACCTGAGCACAGATCTGACCCAAAGTTTTAAGGTACTACGGGAAGCCAACAATCGAGTATTTTGTCCCCTTTCTGCCCGTCTTTATTTTATTTATTTACCTCACTATGTAGGCCAGCCTGGTCTTGAATGCACAGTGATCCTCCTGCCTCAGCCTCCTGAGTGCTGAGATTACCAGCCTGTGCCAGCACGCCTGGCACATAAAGGCCTTGGATGCTGGTTAGTGTTGGGGTGAGGCTTCCAAGCTCTGAGGACCATAGGGATGGCAGGTGTGGCCCCATCACAGTTGCTGCCCTCTGAGTCAAACTCTGGACTTTCTCTACCCTTTGAAGTCCAGTAGTTCAGGCCAGTAACTTCTGTTCAGGGACTGGGAAGGTTTGGCATCCATTGAGGGGGGTAGGGGAACTCACTCCAAGTTCTCACACACCGCGTCCGAAGAGCTGTCCACACGTGAGCTAACTTCAGAACGCAGCAGAAACAAGCCCCAGAGCCAAACATCTTGGGACAAGCTGTGTAAGCATTTAGAATCGTCTTAAAACTATGGAACAAGGAACAAAGGGACAGTGAGGACTGTGGCTGTTTTTCCTCCTCTTCCCCTGCTCCTCCTTTTAAACGGGGGGAGGCAGCCAGGTGTAGTGGTGCACACCTGCAATCCCAGCAGCCAGGGGGCTGAGGCAGGAGGATCTCAAATTCAAGGCCAGCTGGGGCTAAACAGCGAGGTCTTGTCTCAAACAAATAAAGACAAAGCCTGAGTATGTTGAAGGATGATCTAGACTTGAGCAAGGTGTCATGGTCCTTGCAGCTGAGCTGAGCGGGTTAAAGGACAGATGGAGGAAATGGTGTCCAGGTCATGGCGCAGGTGGAACTGGAGGTCCCAGTTCGTGGCCCCGGGGCAGCAAGCGCAGGGATCCTTACCTTGCCCTGCTCGTTCTAGGCACCAGGTGAAGGCAGACTGAGTCTGAGTGAGCTGTGAGCAGGGCTGGGCCGGGGACAGGGCCTGGGGCTCCTGGCAGGCAGGCAGGAATTGGAGAAGTCCTCCTCCAAGGTGGGCTGCTGGGCCAGCCTGCGGGAACCAGGCCGGTTCTAGGGGAAGGCAGAAGGGGAGGCCGCGGGAGAGAGCACAGCGCATTCCAGGTTGCCGGGGTCGGGGTTAGGTCACCGAGACCCCAAGGGACAGGCTGGGCCATTTCCACTTCCTCGGGCAGAAACCCTACGCTTCCTCTCTGATTCCACTTCCTAACAGGGGCCAAAGGCCTGGAATGTGCAGCAGAAGTTCTGCTCCTCCTCTTTTCCTTGTTTTTAAGACAGGATCTGGCTCCATAGTTCAGGCTGGCCATGAACTCACTAGGTAGCCCAGGTGGCCTCAAACTTGCAGTGATGCTCCGGCCTCAGCCTCCCATGTGCTGGGATTACAGGTGTGTGACACCACAGCCGGCTTTAAAAAAAAGAAAACAGACTTTTTTTAAAATTTTTTATTTTTGGGGATCGAACTCACAACCTTGTGCCTGACAGGCAGGCGCTTACACCACTGAGCTAAATCCCTGGCAACAAAATAGACTTTAAAGAGTATGCAACAAGGGAGTGAAAAAAGAATTAAGATGTGTTATGCACATGCACCTACTCCTGCAAGTATGTACTATTAAAAATAAAATTAAAAAAAATTTAAGTGTTCACCCATAATATACAGTACTGGCAATCCATTCTTAAAATGTGTGTGTGTTTTAATAAAAAGAGGTGGGTAATAGGGAGAGTGGGGAGGGATAAGCAAACAAGCGACCTGTGAACAAAAGATTTCCTAAGATTCCATAGCATTCCTGTTACAGGATTTTCTAACGTTTTGATAACATTCATGCCCTAGACCGGTTTTGCACTTTATTCTTTTTTGGTAACTGGGTTTCAAGTCCTACGTGACTCGCTACAGGGTTGCCATGGGGACCAGAATAAACTTTTTTTTTTTTTTTTTTTTTTAAAGCACTGAGCTCGCGCTCTGGGACCAGCGCAGGCTCAGACCGCGCGCCTGCGGGGCGGAGTGGGGGAGGGGCGGAGGGCCGGGGGCGGGCCTGAGGGGCCGGGCGCAGGGCCCCGGGGCGGACTCGGGGCGGGGCTTGGCTAGCAAGGGGCGTGGTTGCGTGTCGGGGCGGGGCGACCCGCGGTCATGTGCCCGGGGCGGGGCCTGCGCCCCACCGCCCGCCCGCCCGCCGGCCGCGTCCATTCATGAGGGTCGCTCGGCTCGGCTGCGGCCCGCGCGGCTCCTCGGCAGCGGCGGCGGCGGGTCCCCGGCCCCACCCGCGCCCCCGGCCGGCCGTCGCCACTCTCTGCTCAGCGCCGCCTCGCCTCGCCCGCCCGCCCGGCCGTCCTCCCGCGAGCGCCGGCGCGGGCCCGGAGCGCTGCCCAGGTACGGGCGCCGGCCGCGGTGGGTGAGGGGGCCGAGCGGGTTCCCGCGCGCCACGTAGACGCGGCCCGGCCGCCGCCGCGACCCCGGCTCGCGGGCCGCAGCGGCTGAGGACAGTCGCGGGGCGGGCGGCGGGCGCGTGACCGGGCGGGGGCGCCGTCCTCCCTCGGGTCCGCGAGACCCGGACGGTGTGAGCGCTCTCCCCTCTCACCCTGCCCTTCCCGGCCCCGCGGGGACCCTTCCGTGGGCCAGAACCGGGTCAAGACCCAGTTCCCTGGGAGAGTCTCTGCGGTCCCCTGGGTGAGCGAGCGGACCTCCTTGCAAACCGGGGCGGCGCTGCCCCACATAATTATGCCAGGCGGCTGGGGGAAGATCACCCTGGCACTCGGAAAGTGCTGGAATCCGAGTACTTGGGAAAAAGGGCTCGGGAGCGTCGGGACCAGCCGCCGGTCTAATTGTTCATGCACGTTTGGGGCTTATTTCCAAAAAACATCTTTTTTGTTGCTGTTAATCGAAGAGGAGTCTCTTGCCTTGGTGTCAAGCCAGGCCCCGCTGAAGTGTTTGCCCTGCAGTCCTGATGCGGGGAAGTGTTCGCGTTTACTGAAGCCCGGCCTGGCTGCTTGACTGTTGCCGATGGAGTCCAGGTGGACGTTTTCGAGCTGTTTACCGGTCGTTCAGTGGCTCGCGGTGGACGCGTTGTTGGTCTGCTGTCGGTTTTTTTTTTTTTTTCAGTGGCTTCATGAACAGCGCCAGGTGCTCCCCCAGGCAGAGGAAGCACGGAGGCTGCCGCCAGGAGCAGGGGTGGAGGAGACTGGGGACTCGGCCTCTTGGGCTGGTTCTCCCTGTGGGCATCCTCGCTGTGCCCAAGGACGGTGGGCTGGCCCAGCCCGAGGACAAGAAACACTGCATGCCTGTGATCCCAGCACTCTGGGAGGCTGAGACAGGGGAATTCAGATTTCAGGCCAGCCAGGCAACCTAGCAACTGACAGAGACCCGCTCTCAAAACACCCCTCCAGAGGTGGGTGACCAAATGATGGTAGACATAGCCCAAGGACACCAGTGACAGGTTCTGCATTCATTTTGGATGGCACAGTTAAAAATCCACAGAGAAGCATTGTGCAGAAGAGGATCTGGAAATGGGAGCATTTGCAAACCCCTGAATGCTACAGGAAAGCACTGTTAGGAAGTAAATAATAGGGTCAGCGGGGGTTCATTTCCTCTATAGCTGTGTGCCTGTGGCAGTAAAAGCCCTCCCCAGGCCCAGCGTTGTAATTTCGGGTTTACCCAACCACCCCACCCCACAGGGCTCTGAGCCCTGGAAGGCAGAGGTCCTGCAGCAGCCCTGGCCAAGCTGTTTTGGTGGAGGTTGGTGGCATTGGGCTGGGAGGCAGCAAGCAATCTTTCCTGCCTTCCCAGGGACCCTGAAGCAGGCGGCGCATCCTGTCTGAGTTCAGAGTGACCTCAGGTGGTCAAAGGTTAGGTGAAGTTGGTGAATAGGACAGCAGACATTTTGTAATGTTTAGTTTAAATATTAATGTTCAGAGTCACTATGGCCTGGTTCTCTGTGTCAGCAGACGACTTCATGCAGATGAGAAGAGTAACATAGAGCTGGGACTTGCCTTGATTGATCCAAGGCAGACTCCACGGCCTCCCTTGGTGCTTAGCAGCCTCAGGGAGGTTTTGTTGAAGTCTGACTTAAATGTGTCCATCTTTAATTTTTTGGTTTTGGTTTTGTTTTGTTTTTCTGGTGCTGGGAATCGAACTCATGACCTCCTACTTGCCAGGCAGGCACTTGTGCCACTAAGCTAAGCTCCCAGGCCTTGGTTTTGGTTTTGGTTTTTTGAGATAGGGCCTTGGAATGTAGTCCAGACTGGCCTTGAACTCAAAGTGATCCTCCTTCCTCAGCCTCCTGAGAGCTGGGATTACAGGCCTGTCCCGCCATGCATGGCTTGTCCATCTTTCAGTCCTTTCTCTCTCACCCAGGGGTTGTCACCGTGTGTGTGTGTGTGTGTGTGTGTGTGTGTGTGTTGACCTGCGCCGTCAGTTGGTAAGCAGGGCTTTGGAACCTTTGATTTTCTGTTTTTAGCTGTGGCTAACTTCCTTCACTGCTAAGTAAGTCAAACTTCCGGCCAAGCCCGGGGCCTTCTGGGCTATCATTTGCCACCTTCTTGGTGAAACAGCTCACAAGTTGGTGGGCAGGGCATGTAGTTGGCAGAACCCTGTGTAAATTATGTGTCATTAGAACTTGCAAGACTTTGAAGATATTTAGTACAGGCTGGAGCAGTAATGTGACTGCATCTTGGTCACAAGGTATTTGAGAAGCTGTCTTGGTGGCTTCAGTGGTTTCGAAACGCCCCACCTGCTCTGGGCCTGATGCCTTATTTTGGCAACAGATCTTACAGTAAACGCTTCACATGTGAGGTCCTGGACTCTTCCAGACCAGCCTGTGAGGGTAGGGGATGTCCTCGCTCCTGGGGTCCAGGCGAAGCTACAGGGTATCACCAGGTGTCGGTGGCCACCTGTGTGGGCAGCCAGAATGCTGCCCATGGCACCCCAGCCTCTGCAGTTGTCACCTGGGCCTGTGTAGCAGGAAGTGTGGGCCAGGTGGCCTGTTGCTAGCTCAGCTGCTGGGGCTGCAGCAAGGGGGTGGGAGAAGGGGTTCAGATGATACAGTAAACACTTTCTCTAATTTGGCTTATTGAGTACAGGTAAGAGTCTTTTAATACAGAATTTTGGTGATTTTTGTCAGTTTAGATTGGTGTAAAAATTGTTACTCAGAGATGAGGAAGAGTCGAGAATTCCTCAGCTCCTTTGTCTACCTTCATTTGACCTCTGCATCAAGCTGAGGTAGTTTATGTAACTGTTAGAATTTTAAGCTATTATTTAGGTTAACTGGATGGTGGGAGACCACGTAACGGAATTAGGACAGGTCAGCGGGTCAGGGGCTACCAGAGTGCGCCCTTATAAACCCATTTGGAATGTGGTGCCTTTGCCGTAACCTTTGAATTTAGAGCTCTATTTAGTGCTTATATTTATTTGTAGTGTCATGTTTTCAGCACGAACTTTCCAAATTAGGTTTTTCTATCTCTTGGGCACCTGAACATGGGTCGCAGAGAGCTGGCCTTGTGGTGCATCCTCTCCTTGCCTGCCCACTCCATTCATCAGCTTGGAAAGTCTTTACTTCTGCATTTAATCGAGTAAAGAACCAGACATTACCTTACATGCGTCTCTCTTGCCTTTATTTCATTTCATATCCTTGTTTTCCTTTTATGCCGATTCCCTTAGCTGAGTTTTTTTGTTGATGAGGCGTGTCTGACCTGCCTCATTTTTTTCAACCAGGCAGCCTATAAACAACATCCGAACAGTAACTTACGAATTGGAAGTGGCTTTCAGCTCTCACCATCTTTTGTATCTTCCCTGTGCAAGAATCTGGTGTGGTTCATCTCACCTGCTTGCCGCCTTGATTGCCTCTGCCTCAGGGTCCGACCCCTTTGCCTGTGGTGCTGATAGCTCACCTGGTGCGCTTAAGGCGATGGCTGTGAAGCCCATGTGACTTTCCAGCAGTAGCTGTGGATCAGCAGTAGGCTGAATCACTGTTGTCCCCACAGGTTTTCTGACCCTCCCCTTTGGGCAGAGACAGTTCACCTCCCTTACTTCCTGTAAACGTTGAACTAAGGGGAGGCAGAGAGGGTGCTAGCACGCTGGATGGAAGTCACAGGAAGCTGGCCTTGCGGGCTTGGCAGCTCCAGCGGAGAAAGTAGGTTTGGTTTTGTTGTGTTTCGTTTTGAGGACGGGGTTGCTAAATTGCCCAGCCTGGGCCAGAATTTAAGGTCCCCCCGACACTCAGCCTTCCAAACTGTGGGAGTGTGGGTGTGAAAGGATTTGAGGAGGGCAAGAAGGGGATTTAACATGGGTACCTGTGCAGTAGGGCCACAGGTGAGAGCATCTGTTGATGTAAAGCAGGTGCCCAGGGCAGCTCCAGGGGCGGGGTCCCGAGTTTGCAGCTCATTGGAGGCTTCCTTGTGGTCAGGTGTGCTCTCACCCATCGTTTTCACCTTGATTACTTGTTGAGTTAGCTGATAACCCTAGAAAAAATGAGGCATAAGCAAACCTAGGGGAGACTGATTGGGTAACCTCGGGTAACTTTGTGTCCCAGAGTTGCAAGCTTCTTAAACTACACATTTTCTTTGTCTCTTTTCTACTGATGTTGATATCTTCTGTGCTACCTCAGTTTCTTTTAATAAAAAGAAAGCATCAGAATTCTGAACAAAAGTTGGTTGGTTAATCTGGGACTGAAAAGTACCTAGAAACCTTTTTTTTTTTTTTTTTTTTTTCTAATTTCCATTTATAAACTAGAATTGTGTGATGGCCAGGGTAGGTCTGTTCTTTTCCAGGCATTATAATGTGAAACTTAATGCTCCTGGCCAGATAGATCTGTCCAGCTGTACTGGAGACTTAGTGTTTAACTTCAAAAAGAGAAGTGCCCAGAATGTAAAAAGTCTTTAAATGGTCTTTGGAAACAATCTATTCAATATAAAGTAATTTGGCCAGCGTGGTGGCACATACCAGTAATCCCAGCACATGGACAGAGGCAGGAGGATTGTTGTGAGTTAGAGACCAGTGTGGGCTACACAGTTCAAGGCCAGCCTAAAACTACGTGAGACCCTGTTTCAACAACAACAAAAAACAAAAAATGTATATATATATATATATATATATATATATATGGAGAGGGGGGGCGCGCAATTTGATTGTATAATTTGGAATTATCTGGTACATGCCAGCAAAACTATCAGATAAGTAATAGGAATTAAAACCTCCAAATTGGTACGTCTTGAACTGTACTATCTTATGGTACTTCTGCTCACAATGGAGTGTAAATTTATGGTTCCTGTAAAACTGTGTTTTGCTACAAGCCAATCTGAGTCCACAAGTGTCTGGACCTAGTGCAGCAACAGGCAGGAATACAGTTTTGGTCAGTATGGTAAGGGCTGATGTATTTTTCTTTGTAAACATCTGCTTACCTGTTAAACTTCTCAAATCTCTTAACATTTATTTTGGATGAATAATGCGTACCTGTTTGACATCGTAAGCCATAACATCTACATACATAGAAACTCTGCAGGAAGAAGACTTCGAGCTTTGAAGAGAGAAAGCTCTCAGTTTTATGATTTTGAGTGTGTACCAAATGCTTTGTGAGAAAGGACTAATACTTTATTGTAGTGTTTTCTGAATCAGGTGATTCAGAATAGCTTACCTAAGAAGCATTATTTTTGAAAGGTAGAAATTTGGGCTTTGTCATCTTTGACATCGGCTCTGTCCACCATCAGATGGTGCTGAGGACCGCTAAGGGGCAGGAAGTTCCTCGCAGTGTGTCATGTCTGCAAGGCGGTCAGCGTCACAGATACAGCTTGCACACCCCCTGCGGCCAGGCGTGCCGCTGCTGCCTTAGGTGGTGGACCATCTCCGCAGGGTCCCGGCAGCCCTGTCAGCCTGCTCCCCGGTGCGGAGGCTGCGTGCAGGATGTTTGCCACAGGCCACGCAGCGCTGTGACCACCTTCTCCCTCCCTGTTTCCTTGCCCACACTGTCTGGTGGACTGTAGCGAGGCTTGTGCATTTACTTGACATCCCTAAGTCAATTTTACGGTTGTGTTTTAACTTGGAGAAACTCAGCATCAGCATCTGTCAACTCGTAAGAGGGCAACATTTGCCTCTCGGGCGCCCTGGGGGTCCCTGAGGCCTGACAGGTGCGGGCGGTGTGTGGGGAGAAGCCGTTGGGGAGGCCAGGTGGTCTGGCCCCCTACACCCTGGCCTGCTGTGGAAGGAGGTGCACGTTACGAGTGCCAGGTTTCTCCCCTTCCTTTCCCTTCCCTTCCACGGCCTGGTCCTGTCACAGGGCTGAGACCGGACAGGTGTCTCAAGCTGTAGTTTGCACATGGCTCGAGCTAGTGCTGCTTCAGGCGCGGCCTGAAAGCAGGGAGGGCATTGCCCGGTCGCTTTGACCTCTCTGTCCGAGGTGGGCCGCCCTGCACCCTATGGAGGGAGCAGGAGCCGGCTGGGCTCCTGGGCTCGGGGTTCGGAAGCCCTTGCCCCCACCCCAGGCAGCCCGCTGGCAGCCGGCTGAGTGTCGCGGCCTGGACTGGGTTTGTCTGGGAGTGAGTGCCTTTCAGAGGCATCCCTGACCGACGCGGTGGCTGCATCTGCAGCTGGGCCTGCCGTCCTGCGGTGTTGCTGTAACCGAGTAAACCAGTGACTCCTCGGAGGCCCTGTCCTTTGGCGCAAGCGCACCCAGCCCTCGGCGTGCAGGATTGGGAGCAGGGGACTGATATGCTGCTCAGTGGTCCCCCATTGGTAGCCTGGGCTTAGCCGTCCTTAGTGCCGGGCTGCTTCTGGGCTTCAGTGTGCTAAATGGCAGCGCCGAGAGGTCCCGGGCTGGGTGCTGGGCCTGGCAGAGAGCCAGGGCGGGGGCACCCCTTCCACCCTGCGGGGTGGACGGCGTGAGGTCAGCAGGAAGCCTGCAAGAACAGGACGGTCTCACGAGAGGACCCAGCAGGCCGGAGCTGCATGCCTGGCGGGGTGCAACAGCATGTCCAGAAAATGGTGTACTCTGCAGAGCCCGTGGTGACATCCGTGAGCACAGAAGCCGCGGATTCGCCGCGGCCACCCGCCACCCCGGGTGCTGGGTTCATTCCTCGCCCCGGGCAGCAGAGGTGCCGAGGAGCCGGCTACCCTGATCGAGGACAGGGGCAGCGTCCTGGGAGAAGACACAGGCGGCAGCTCCAGGGAAGATAACGGACCAGCCAGCAGTGCTGGCCCCAAGAAGAGGCCATGGCTGTGAACTACATAGGCAGCCCAGGGTTTACTCCAAAATGCCTCCTCTCGGCAGGCTGGAGTTGGAGGAGCCCAGGGCAGCCGCTGCCGGATTGGAGAGGGTGTTTTTGGGAGTCACTGTGGGAAGGGGTTAGCCTGAGCTGCGGAACAGCTTGGATTCAGGGTCTCTATTGTCCCCTACCACAGCAACTAATAGGCTGCGGCATAAGGGACTGCCGTGGACCCTGAGAGAAGGTCAAGGCCACACCTGAAGGACACGGGCTCTGGCCCCGTGGTGAGAAGCGCTTCAGGGGCAGCAGGGGGCGCTCCGCCTAGTGGTCAGCTTGGGCCCCTGCCCCACCGCCTCATCCGTCAGAGGCCAGTGTCTGCTTGCTTGCTGCGGCTACCAGCCTGATCGAGGACTCCTTCCCTTAGCAAGCTGCCACAGTCTGTAGGGACACAGGGACCTCTGGATCGAGTGGGGGTGCCTCACAACCGCCCCAGCCACAAAGTTCTGCCAGAAAACTGACCAGCAGATCCTGGAAAGAAACCATCCATTCAAAAATACTGGAATTTTTTTCTTTTGGTACTCTTTTTTTCTTTTTCCTTCATTGGTTTTTGAGGGTTTGGGGGTTTCCCCTCCCCTTTTTTTATTTTTTCCCTCATTTTGCTCATTTTTTTTTTTACTTCAATCTAATTGTATTTCCTTTTACCCCTTAATAGGACCCTTTGGCTCACCTTTCCTCTTTTTTACCTTCCATTGATAATTTCTCAAATTGTACTCTTTTGATTCTCCTGGTCTCCTTCTCCCCGATTTTTACTAGTCTAATCACTAAGCTTTATTAATCTTTAGATCATGAGCTGTATACTATTACTGTTGCATTATTTTCTATTGTTAGTGGAGGTATAGTTGCTGTATTCAGTAGATACTTACTATATGTTATAATGTTTATGGTATAGTGTAGATCTCTCTTCTAAGTTTAAAGACATTGTGATATTGGTTTTTAGAGTATGTTGATATGCACTTTGTCTTTGACGCTATCATTGTTGCTGATTTTGTTCCTGTTACCAAGGAGGAGTACTTGTTACTATTAATTGGTTTTCTCTGTATGCAAATACTTGGATTGCCTTTGTGTCATTAACAATACCGGGCCCATTCCTGGGGAACTGGCACTGAGGCAATTCCACTGGAGCCTCTCTTCCTAAATTCACAGGGACGTTTGGGTCCTGGGAGTAGGCAGGAGCCTATGGTTAGCCATGCCCAGAGGGCATCGCTGTAAAACGAACACTAATCAAAAAGGTCCTCATACTACCAGCAAAGTCTTTCTGCTGTAATCAACCTGCAAAACTCAGCACAAAACAAAAACAAACATAAAAAATGAAAAAACAACAATAAAAACATGAGAAGACAAGGATATAAAATGCCTCCCAAAACTCCCAATTCCCTGAGAGAGCTCTTCCATGGGACATTAAAGGGGAGCAGATTAAAAGCCACAAAGCTGAATTATCAGAAAAATAAAACAGGAGATAAAAGATCAATAAGTTGCTTAGTAAGAAGAAATAACCGAACAGTTGATGGTCATGATAAGCAAAACAATCAGCTAGTTCACACAGGACACTAATAAAAAGCTAGCAGAAGGGCTGGGGATTTAGTTCAGTGGCATAAGCGCCTGCCTGGCAGGCGTGAGGTTGAGTTTGATCCCTGGTACCCAAAAAAAAAAAGCTAGCAGAGCTAAATGAAATGATACAAAATATGAATGATCGCCTTAGCAAACATTTAAGAGTACATGAAAAGGTACCCAACAAATCTAGAGGATTAAAAATTGAAAGTGTGGACAGTAGTGGCCAGCACGAGGACAGTGTCAGAACTCGAGCACAGTGCTGGCGTTGGTTACCAGTGATTCACAGATACCTTAAAAACAAGAGGACATGAAAAATGGATCTAGTAGCTCTAGATGATGCCAAGAAGACTCATCTAAGATTGATTGGAACTCAGTGGAAAATCAGAAGATAACACAAATGACATTACAAAAACTGTTTCCAGAAACAACAGCAGAAAACTTTCCAAACCCAGGGTGAAAATTTAGTGTGTAGAACCCCCAATCTCCAGACAACCATGATCAGAAAACTACCTGTCCACAACACATCAGAATCAAAATCGTAGAAGTCCAACACAAGGCGGAATCAAGGTAAACCCATTAGAGTCACAGCAGATTTCTCAACATAAACCTTAAACCTGGGAGAGCTTCAGTGAAGTGTTTCAAGCCCTAAAAGTAAACAACTACCAACCGAGACCAATGTATCCTACAAAACTGTCTCTTGAAATTGATGGAGAAATAAGATCTTTCCATGACAAAGAGCACCTTAAGAAATTCCTGACCACCAAACCAGCAACTCTAAAAAATTCTCAAGGATTCCTAGAAAGAGACAGTGAAGCTAGCAATACCAAAAGGTCCAGCAGAAGGAATCCACCAGGCAGGACGAGCGGTTCAGCAGTGGGCGGGGGAGGGGGGAGGTCAGTGACAGGAAAATAATGCAATGACAGGAAGTAGCTTGAGAACTGTAGGAGATTAAGTCTCCTTATATAGAATGTGGAAGTTTGTTTTGTTTTTATTTTTTACAGTATTGGTATTACAGGGGCCTTCCCTGTAAATGACATCCCATCCCTTTTTTGAGATAGAGTATCAAGCTGGGCTTGAGCTTGTGGCCTCTGGTCAGTATCCCAGAGTGCTGCCTTTCGGTGCTCTGTCAGAGGCCGTGCCGGGGGGAGGGGGACTGCCGGAGTGAGTGACAAGCGAGGGAAGTGTCTTAGAGTTTCTCTGCTTGTATTTTTAGTGTAAGAATATGCTTCATTGAAAGATTTTTTTTATGCCAAAAAGAGAAAAATCGTTTTTATGTGCTAGCTTAAAATTTCTTCCTTGACCTACAACTTTTATGTCCAGAGTGTCAGTGTTGGCGGCTTTTTATATAGATCTTGTGTGCCGCATGCGTGCATGGATTTGAGCCATCTATGGCTATATGTACGACTTTGGTGTGCATAGGACTGTGGTAAGGAGAGCCTGATTTCCACACGTTAATACCTCTGGTTGCAAATGCTTCTGTTCCCAAGCAGTTTGGTTCCTGAATAGAAGTGTTGGGCAAAACTTTGCTCTGTCTACATTGGGTGACGAACATGACCATGGCCATCTTCCCCAGAATCATGGAACAAACTGAGTTTGTGAACCAAGGTGCCACTGTGTCTAAATGTGACTCTGAGAAAGCCAGTTGGCACCCAAAGCTCTCGCCTGGCAAGTTAATACCAAGCAAGTACTGGGACAAAGTTTTTGCATCAAAATGTGTGCAGATCAGATCTGAAGATTGAGCGCAGCCGAGTGCTGAGGTCCCAAAGTCGCATTCTGAGGCGCTAGGTGTTAGAGTGTCCCTTGCTGTTCGTGGGAGGAGAACGCAGTTCAGCCCATAAGAGCACCTTCCAGGGCTTCCGGCTTTAGCACCACATCTAGTAATAGTTTCTACTTCACATCTTACTTTTTGCTAATGTGTATTGGTTATACAGAATAAGGGGTTTTATTTCGGCAGATTTGTACCTTCAGGCATGTAATATACTTTAGTCATTTTTACCCCACGCACCCTGTCTGCTCTCCTACTTTCACTTCTTTTTGGGGGTTTCCTTGTATATAATGTGTTCTGTTCGTATCCATCCCCCCATTCCCCACCCTTACACCCCATTCCCTTAATCTTGTCTAACAGTCTCCCCTCTGCATTCTTGTCATCTTTTTAAAAGGTGCTTTTAGTTGTACCAGTTTCCCTGCCAATCAGGAAAACCCTCAGGAAATAATTTTTAGATTACAGCTGGAGATTTCTGTTCAGACTTGTGTGACTGCTAAAATTTCTGCTGGTCCCGATGTTTAATAGTTTAGCATCTAGCCAGGTGTAGTGGCACACACCTTCAATCCCAGCACTCGGGAGGCTGAGGTAGGAGGAGCGTTGTGAGTTCAAGGTCGGCTTGGGCTACAGTGCAAGTGCAAGGCCGGCCTGAGCTACATAGTGCGACCCTGCCTCAAAGAAACCAGGGCCGGGAGTTTGGCTCAGTGGCTTAAGTGCCTGTCTGGCAGGCGCGAGGTTGTGAGTTCAATCCCCAGTGACAAAAAAAAAATTTTTAAAAAAGCATCTGAGTCCTCTCATTTCACGCCGGCTTTGTTTCGGCAGTGAGTGGAAGGGTGGCCACACGCTTAGGGTGGGGAGGGCCGCTGTCAGCCAGGCCTGCGCCTCCTGCCTGCCCTCGCGTTCGAGCCTTCCTGACCTTTCCCTGCTTTTTAAGGTACTGTGCCATGCACTTTCCTGTTGGGGGCTCTGCAGTGCCTTCACCTGCTCTCCTCCTCCTCTGGCGGCCTCGTCCTGTTGTCCCGGGTTTGTGGCTTCTCCTCACGCAGGGTGTGAGCACTGCGAGGACCAGGGCTGTCTGTCAGCTGGGTCACCACTCAGTGTCCTCCGGGAGAGCCGTGCGGATCAAGGCCACAGCCCAGCTAGTCGCGGAGGGGCAGGTTTGCTGCGCTGGCTCCAAGCGTCTCCCTCTGCCCACCCGGGTGAGGCTGGCTCTGGGCGGAGCTGAGATGGCTCCACCTCCATTTCTCAAAATTCCCTCTTTGTGAATGTCATCAGGCAGGGAGCACCAGCTGGTGTTTGGGTGCCTCTGGGGAAGGCACACCCGGCCCCACAGCTGTCCTGTCCTCTGGAGCCCCACAGGCTGCAGCGTGGGCGGGGCTCCCTGAGCTGGGTTCGGACCCCACCTCAGCCACTCGGTCACCTGGCCAACCTGCATGGCCTGCTCCATCAGTGACACAGGTGTCCCAGTGACGCTGTCGTTTTGGGAAGTGTGTGGAAACTCCTCTCCTCCTCGCCCTGCTCTCAGAGCCTTGGAGGTACAGTATCCTTCACGTGCAGCGGCGGGAAGTCTCTGCCCTTCACAGTGGACTAGGTGTTTGAAATAACAAACCCCCCAAAGCCGTGTCCTGCGAGCCGTGCGTGTGGGAGAGGTGGAATACTTCTGTTGGGAGTATAAGAGTTGTGACCCTAGCGTGGTACTGACTTTTACCATGGGTGGCATCTGCATTTAAGATCGTCCTTGAGAAGGGAGAGCTGTGTCGATGGAGTCGGTGTCTGGCGTTCGGAGGCGACAGATTCTCGTTGAGTAGGACTCAGTGGAGCGCGGCTGTGACCAGCGTCCTGCCCTGTGCCGTGGGAAGGGCAGCTCCGGGGACAGGACTCTGGGCACTGATTGTCAGGGCTGCGGTCTTCCCACCCGCGTAAGTTGGATCTGTCCATTGTGGCTGGCGTGTGAGGTGGACTCACTCTGTCTGTAGCAGGAGGCCGAAGAGTGGGGTTTGGGTAGAGAAGGGAGGGATTGTGGGTTGCAGCGGGCACAGCGCATGCAAAGCCACGCGTGTCCTTTCCCGGGCCGTGCCCAGTGGGAGCCTGACAGAGGTCTCTGAGCACCTGCTGTGCCTGGGGCTCAGCTTATGCAGCGCTTTCTTTGTTCATGAGGAGAAGGCAGAACGAGTCGTTCCGGGGCCACTGGCACACTCCTTGCCCCCGACGGCTGCTGGGACCTGCGTCTGTGGGGCAGGCTGCCAGCCAAGGCAGGGGAGTGCTGGCGCGTGTGCCCTGCCGGCCGGGCTGGCACAGGCAGGTGCTCTGATGGTGCTTCTGTGCTGGGCTTGCTCGGCAGTGGCTGGAGGCAGTCTTGGCCCTGGTGGCGTCGGGGAAGGCTGTGGCGCGTGGCGGTGGGGGGCGGGGTGCTGCACCGCTGGCACGTGGAGGGAGGACCACCGGTGCGGGCAGCAGCCCCACGCTGGGCCCCAGTCCCGCGCCGCGCCCCCCTCCCCAGCAGCCCCGTGCTTTCCCAGCGTCAGGCCACACTGGGCTGCCATGGAGACGCGGCAGCTGCCTGGGGCTTGCTGCTTCAGGTACCAAAGAAGGGAAGCTGTCTGTCTGTCTGTCTGTCTGGCGGCTTTGTGATACAGACAGCCTGCTCCAGGCCGGAGTCAGGTGCCAGGCCTGTGGCGGGTGCTGGGCACAGACTGACTCGCTGCTTTATGTCCACAGCAGCATCCTGTGAGTGGTGGCGTGCGTGTGTGCGCGGCCAGCGTGCTGCATTCCAGGGCCGCTGTCATGGAGGAGGCTCTGGCTGCTGTGGGCCCAGGGTGGTGACTCTCTGCGTCCCTCCGGCGTTCTCTCGTGGGTCCTTGAGAATTTATTATTCCTGTTTGTGAACTTTCTCTGCACTGGAATTACCATCTGTTCCAGGAACCTCACGTCTGGAAGGTCACTGACAAATGGCAGGTTTCCGAGTACAGTGGTGGATTTAGCACCCCCCAGGAGCAGGAAGGAGTGTCCCAGCTAATTACCAGTATTTTAAAATGCGAATTTAAGCAATTATTGGGAAGAGGTGGAAGAAGTCACGGCCCCCAAATACAGGAGCCGTCTCCAGTGTTTCAGGTGGTCAGAGACTGACGGGCCACGCAGCGGGCGCATCGCTCGGCACTCCAGAAGCGCAGGCGGCCTAGGTCCCCACGGAAACTGCCTTGTGATTTGTGATGCTTCTGTCCCCCTTCCTTTGCGTTCTGTCAGTGGGAGGACCAGTTCCTGTTCTCCTTTCTGGTGCTTTGCTGGGTCCCCTGGCCAGCTTCCCTCGGCCAGTTTCTGACGTAGAGGGGAGAAGCCCACCTCACCCAGTCCCACGCCTCTGTCATGTTGCGGGGGGTGGCCCTGGACGCGGGTATTAATGGCACATAGTTTGTTTCTGGAGAGATGAAAGCACCACACTCCCAAGTCACTGTTTTATTGGACAGCAGTCAACTTGGTTTTGATTTTAAATGAAGTAAGGTGACACAGCGCAGCACGGACGATTGCTGGCATCCTTAGCCTGTCACTCCTGTGCACACCTGTAGGCTGCCGGTTCCGAGGAGAAGCAAGAGACTACTGACATTTACACAGCACGGTCTCGGAGTTCACAGGTCCCCAGCAGAGCGACCCAGGCCCGGCAGCTCTGCTGAGCAGGGCAGGCTTTCCGCTGGTGTCAGCTGTGTTAACTGTGGGCAGGAATCGCCACAGGCCGGAAATCTCCTCCTCCCTTGGGGTGTCGAGCTTGTGCTCAGTGATCAAATCCACCTCACTGCTGCGGCAGGCCCCGCTCAGTGTTGCCTCTCTCATCTCGAAAGAGTAGGGGAAGCTCGATCTACAACATTGATGTCGGTGTGGTCAGGCCTTGGAGGTGTGCTTGGTCCAAACTCCCTAAACCGGAGTGTGTGCAGCCTGTTTTCTAAGGGTGTCCCAAGCCATGCAGGAAGTGCGATCCATTAAGCCTTGAATTTGGTAGAAGGAAACTTTGACCCATCACTGTTTTCATGTTCAAACATAGACCTATCAGGTCAGGACGCAACATGTCTGACTTTTGAAGATAAATCAGGAGTCTTCGTGAGGTTTGTGTCTGACCTCAGGAGACCCCTGTTTTCCCCCTCTGTGCCTGGAGAGAGCTGTGCGTGTTTGGTCGCTGGTGCACAGGTCAGTGGGCCGGCCTCGAGCACCGCGAGCCTGCTGTGCAATGCCAGGGCCTGAGCAGTGCATGTAGCCGTCACGTGGTGAGCAGGTCACCCTCCGGGGGCGGAGGGCCTTCCCTGCCAGTCCCTCTGACTGTTGGTCCCTTTGGGACTGTTTTCATAGTTTCAACAGCGAGTTACAGAAAGATACACTTAATGTGTTTTAGTGGTAATAGAACTGTGTGGCTCTTAATTAAAAAAGAAAATGTGTTTCAAGTAGTCTCTGGTCCTTTTCCAGGCAGGTCCCTTTGTCATAAAAATGCAGAGATGTCCCTGAGTGAATTCCTTCCCTGTGGGATGCTTATGGAAGAGATTATGAAGTTCTTTGTAATCCAGGCTTTAAAAATATTTTCACCATGATTTTTTACTGATCATTCAAAATGTGTTTCCTTCCTTGGTAATCCAGGTGGTGTTGCTGTTCCAAGTGTGGCCACTGGGGGGAGTACAGTTTTTGTGTTTCATTGAAAATGACAGCTTGTGGGGTAAAAATATTTCTGTTGAGCTAATTCAGCACACTTTCAAATAAGCAAATTTCAGGTAATGAAATTTTAAGCAATTCCTTACACTTTCTTAAAACTTCTTTTCACTTTATCTTACATGCTTCAGGGATTAGTAGAAAAAAGGGAAACAGGAAGGTGTATGTTTTACTTAGTGTCATTATCACTTGTGGCTCTGAGGAAGAGTCTGACAGTTCTGGCTGGCTTTCTGGTCTTGTTTCTGTAAGCTAGAGTGTTTTGAAAAATTCATGGCTTAGAGAAGATAGCTTTCAGCTCCCCTTTAAATAGAAAAATCATTGAAGTTGCTTTACAAAGTAAAAGGTTTTTCCCAGTATTTAACCTGTTACTTTCATTTTAGCCTGTAGAGAAAGTTTGATGATACTTTCCTTTGAAGTTGTTTGTGGTTTTAACATCGATTGACTGGGAAGTGCGACCGTCAGGTGGGGCCGGGGCAGAACACCGGGGTCCCAGGCTGGAGGTCAGGGCTCTGCCTGGTCAGCGCGGGAGGCTGTGCCTGGCGGTGACGGCGATGCTTGGAAGATGAGCTCACCCCTCACGGTCCAAGGTACAGCGTTCTGTGAATCATCGGGCAAACAGTGACAGCACGCCACGACGGGCAGGAAGCCCAGGGGCCACCCAGGGCCACTGTGTGGACCAGCCCTCTGCCCCTGGGGCTGCTGGCCCTGCCTGTGCCCCGTCAGCTGCCTCCCCTGCGCCTGGCACATCCTCCGGGGTCGTGGCTGGGCAACAGGGAGGAGAGCGCTGAGCCAGAAATTGGGAGAACACTGCCAACTAAGTGGGTGACGTGTCGCCTCACTGCCGGCCTGCTCTCCAGGCCTGTCTCCTTCCCCTTGCAGTAGGTGAAGACGAGGTTTTCCTTTCTCTTTCCCACTGTCCGCCCCCACAGTTTCCCGCTCTCCTGCCGCTCCCCACAGAATCCGCCGTCTCCCCTTCTCTCCCTTCCCCCCATGGGTTGTTGGGCCTGCCCCCTGCGTCCTCACCGCGACCTCCTCATTTCCTGCTCCACCTTTCCCCATGTGCAGCACCCGCCGTGAAGTCTTTGGGACACTGACGCCAGGGGCCCATGCTGCAGTAGTGGAGGAGGCCGACAGGGCTGCTCTCAGTGGCTCTCCGGAGTGGGGCGTGTGGCCGGGCACCGTCCCTGCCGGCGGGCTGCTCAGCAAGCAGGGAGATGTGTCAACCGCAAGACAGCGTCTCCTGTTTCTAAGGGATGAAGTTAGTTTTTAACTCTGCCACTCAAAATCATTTTGCTCTGTAATTTGGTGTTGTGTTGCTGCATCAAGCACTATACTACCATCCCTTCTTACTTGGTCAGACATTAGGAGTTTTGTCTGTTTGTGAAATTTGGAGGCAGAAAAGGGCTTAACTGTAGGCAGAAGCAGCAGTACACTGCTGGTGAGTTCAGTACCTCCGGGGCGGTGCCAAGCCCTGTCTCCCGCCCGCCCTTTACGCAGCCCTGCGTCCCGTCCCTGCCGGCCCCGACCTGGGGTTCCCGCCCTAGAGCAGCTCCATGCTGGGAACTGTAATGTGTGCGCCAGTGGTCATGTCTAAAAAGTGAAAAAAGTAGGGAAAATTGTAATATCTTATTTAACTCAGTATATAAAAATATTATCACTTAAAAGGTGTTGTATAGCTAAGGATTTAGCTCAGTGATTTAAGCGCCTGCCTGGAACTCACAAGGTTGTGAGTTCAATCCCCAGTACAAAAAAAAAAAAAAAAAGATAAACCAAAGATGTTGTATATAAAAATGCCTGGAGTTATTTCACCTTTTTTTCACCCGAAATCTTCAAATCCAGAGGCCAACTTGCACCTGGAGCGCCGGGCAGTTGGCGCTGGCCTGCTCCAAGGCTGCACGGCCGCCGGTGGCTGGCAGGGGTTGTGAGAAACAGGAGGTCCTGGAAAATGACTCGAGTAAAGCGGATTTTAATGTAAATGTCTGAGACAGCTTGTCTGCGTGTGCTGTGCGTTCCAGGGCGGTAGAGGAATTGAGCTGAAGCTACTTCATGGTGACTTCCCGAGCGCTCTCGGGGCACTGCTGGGCTGTCAATGGTGTCGCCCTGTCATCCTCCGGAGGCGTGGTCAGCGTTGTTTTTGACTTACAGTGCCGAGCACCCTGATCTCACAGACTCCTGAGAAGGACTGGGTCGTGCCCATGTGATGAAGTAAAGATAGCCAGCCGTCGAGCTCCACAGGACAGGGATCACCCCGCTGGCTCTGGGGAGGCCCTGGCCCCCCGGAAAGTAGGTAGATTGTTTGCTTTGTAGGACTCACATAGGGTTGCATTTCCATATATAAAGCTGTTTTGATTTCTGAAAGTGAGGATGTGATTGCGTTGGGGAATCATTAACTCAATCCCTGTCCCTGTGATGGCAGCTGCAGTGGCCGTCGTGTGATTGGGCGGCCCCGGGAGCCTATCGCTGTAAACACACGGCACGGTGTCCCATGCCCTGCTTATCTCTCTAGAGAGCAGGGGGTGGGCGCTCCGAGCAAATCGCACTGGTGAAGTTATGTGTGCATTGCTTTTTTTCTTGAACCATTTCCTCTCAGTTTAACTCTGTCCTGGCGTCTGCCGCGGGCAGCACTCAGCTGTCAGCAGCGCGCTTTCTGTTTTGATGGCCCCTTGGTCTGCATAAGGAGACATGCTTCACGGGCCGCGCCCACTCTAAGATGTTTTACTTAGACGATCACAGTGAAGACGAGAGCGCCGTCGGCCACAGCGGAGATGTCTTCCGCGGCAAGGCCCCGCCGGGTCTCCTGGTGAGTCCCGCCCCGACCCTGTCCCGTGCAGGTGCGCAGCTCCTCCGGGTGCTGCTGCGTGGCCCTGCCCGTCCCTGGACATCGCCATGCTGGAGTGCGCTGCATGGACTTCACGACCTGGGCCCCCCGCCTCTCTCATGGCTCTGTGCTCTCTACCTCTTCCTTTTGTTGGTATTTAACAAGTGATAGCTTTCTGAAAAACTGAAGTTGCTTTGAACTGAGAATTTTAAAAAAAAGCCTACATGTCAAAGTAATGTATATGGCCAGGCCTGGTGGTGCATGCCTGTGATCCCAGCACTTGGGAGGCTGAGACAGGCAGATCACTTCGAGTTCAAGGACAGTTCCAACTACATAGTGAGACCCTGTCTTTAAAAAAATGTATTTGGCTTCATATTCTCCTTACATCTCACTGTAGTAGTTGAGGTACAAAAGTTTTATGGTTTTTTGGTCAGCCAAAATTTTTGAAAGCTAAGCTACCCTTTAGAAACTGACCTTGTGTTTGGGTGTGTGACAGAGAAGAGTGCCTGGATGGTTTCTTCTGTGCTTGTGTTAAAATGTTTTTGTAAGTTTGAAGTCAGTATGGAGAAAAATACAAATTGTCTGAATTTTTTGTCTAGAGTTTCCTTTAAAAACATGACAGAGGGGTTGAGGATTTAGCTCAGTGGCATAAGTTCCTGTCTGGCAAGTGCAAAGTTGTGAGTTTAATCCCCAGTACAAATAAATAAATAAATAAATAAGTGACAGCCAGGTATGGTGGCTCGTGCCTGTAATCTCAGCACTCAGGAGGCTGAGGCAGAAGAATCACCACAAGTTCAAGGACAGCCTGGGCCATATAATATATTCAAGGGCAGCCTGCACTACATAGCAAGGCCCTGTGTCCCCCCCCCCCCAAAAAAAAGAAATAAGTGCTTTCTTTAAAGATGTTTAGAAAATTGAGGGTGACTGTTTCAATGAAAAGAATAAAATCAGTTTCTAAATGAGCGTTGACAGTGGTGAACACTGTTGGGTTGAGTTTTAAGGGCACACAGATGCCCGCCCCCGCTCCGTGCCAGGCTGTGGGGTCCGCAGGCGCTCGTGCAGACCTGGCCGGGTTGGCGGCTGCCAAGGGCCGCACCTGCTGTCCAGCTCTCCGTGTAGGAGCGCTGCGTGCGGGGCTGAGGCCCACGGGCGAAGGTCAGGGGTGCGTGGCCTGTTGCTGCTGTGGAGATTTCCAGAGGAGGTCAGCGCTGTTGGCTGAGGCCACACTGTGTTAACACCTTGCCCCTATGTTCTTCCCTGACGTCGATGTCGCGAGTCCCCCCGACCCCACCCCACCCCTGGAGAAACGTCAGCGTTTGGGTGGCGGGTGGTGCAGAAGCCGGCCTGGGCCTGGGCACCGGCACCGGGCGAGCCGAGCCTGGCGCGGCCCGGGTCATTTCCTCTGGGGCTGCTCCTGCCGGCCGCTGCCGGACTCTTCCTGCGTGCTTGGTGCGTGCGGACTGCAGACGCCTCAGGAGGCCGGGAGATTCCTGCGCTTCGTCACCGGTTGGGGCTGCGAGCAGGACCGCTTGTCTTTGGCTCTTTCTCGGGGACCTGGCACCCGGCTGCTTCCGCAACGCGATTTCAGGACGTGAGCCGCGGCAGGTGGTGCGCCAGGCCGCAGGGCCCCGCGGACCCGGAAGAGTGTGTCACGCCGGCTGGGACGGGGTGGCTGGGGGGCCCCCACTGCCGGAGACAGGCTTCAGAGTTCATCCTCACGGCGTCTCTGAGCTCTCTCCCCTCCGCGCCCCACCACGCTACCAGGTACCGCGCGCCCTGCTCTAGCACCCGTGGGTGCTGGGCCCGAGCCCCAGCAGGGTCGCTGCCCGCTGCAGCCTGCAGGTGTGGGCTGAGCACCCGCCGACTGGGGAGGCGATGCTGCAGCTGCGACAGCACAGGGTGGGGATAGCACCTCTGCATGGGCAGCGCGGTGCCTCTCTTAACCCTGACCCCGCACGCGAGTCCGGAACCGGGCGCCCTGGAGGCTCGGGGCCGGCTGAAGATTCTCACTGGGTCCTCTTGGCGCAGCGTCTGTTTGCCTTCAGGAGGCAGCGAGAGCGCATGCGCACGGGCGCCTCCGAGGGGCTGCGCAGGGCCGGCCCAGAGCCGGGAATCCAGACACCGATCCTCGTTCTTTAGCCGGTACCCTTTGTCGTGCCACGCCTGAGTCCACTAGATGCTTAGGAGTAATTTTTATTTGCATCTGCTAGTATGTTTTGAGTCTGTGACAGACACGGCTGGAGAGCTTCCGCACCACACTTTGCGTCACCACACTTTGATTTGCCCCGTACTTGGTCCTCACTCGGACTGCAAGCTGTGCTCTTCACGGCAGCGGCTGTAGTGCATGGTGACCCCCGTGCGACGTAGCAGTGGGATGGAAGTCTGCCCCCTCAGAATCCCAGCTCTGTCCTTAGATGGCCCAGAAGTCCGGCTCCTGGGTGACCTAGAGTTGGACCCGAGACTCTAACGCTTCTAGATAGGAATCTCATCCTTTTGGAAAAAATCTGATTTTAGACCATTCGTGTGTTACGTTCATATATCTTACATCATTTTGAAAGTAGAACATTTCTGATACTATTTTTGAGACAAGGTCTCACTGTGTAGTTCAGGCTGACCTTGAACTCACTATGTAATCGAGGCTGGCCTTGAACTCATGGTGATCCTCCTGCCTCAGCCTCCTGAGTGCTGGAATTACAGGTGTGTTCCATCACATGTGGCAATTTTTGATACTTTTTATTGTTTTGAGACTTTGTTCTAGAACAAGATTTCTTTGTCTCTTCCTTGAAGCCTATTTTATTACTTAAGATTTCTTGAGACATTATTGGGAAGCTATTTCTCAAAGGATGATTTAAAAAAATTGCCCTGTTGTATAACAGCATGGCTTTAGCTCTGATGAAATTGTGCTCAGAACTTTGTGTGCCTTGGCCGTGCCAGCTCCGCCTCAGCCCCGTCTGTGCCCATCGGATCTCAGGAGCCCTGACAGGTTGTGTAATGCCATTCTGCCGTCAGCGACAGCCTGCTGCCCTCCCGCTGACCTGCGCGGGAGAGGCTCTCTGGTCAAGGGGCGCGCTGTGATTGCACAAGTCCTTGGTCGCCTTTGTTTCTCTCAGAGCCAGAGCTCAGAGTCATTATAGACTGATACCCGGTCACGAGGTCAGAATCCTGTCGGGAGAAGTCATTCCTTCAGTTCCGGTGAGGCAGGCAGTGGGTGGGAAGCGTCACTTTCCCCAACTCTGGTCCATGTCTGTTTAAGCAAGAGGGACTCGGGAGCAGATCCACTTCCTCCAGTTGCCAGGCAGCTTGAGATCGCTCTTCATCCTGAGGTCCTTGGGGGCCTCAGTAGTTCCTCCAGGGCCTCCAGGACTGCGTGGCCGGAGGTGACATGTGACCCCGGTTGGGCCGCTGGCGTCCCTGCTGAGCTGGACTCTGGACCTCCAGGCTCAGACAGACACGGGTAGCTGAGCAGCACCGAAGAGTTCGGCTCTACTTTTAGGACCTAGCTTCAGGCTTCATGCAGGTTTTTTTCGAGGAAGCCCCATTCCAGAATCCAGCCTGAATCCCGCCTCCCGAGTTGTCGTGTGTCCTCATGCTTCCCCCGTCTGTGACAGTGCCTTGGACTTTCCTGGGTTTTCCAGGGATGTGACATTTCCATGGTGCTGGTCAGATATTTTGGAGAGTTCCTCTCTGGGTTTTTCTGGTGTTGTGTCTTCCTTAGATTGAGGATGGCAAGGGACCATGCCAGCGACCTGTTCTTCGGGCGTGTCATCTCAGAGGGTCCCTGGTGTGGAAATGCCTGGCTCCGAGTGCTGCCTCTCTTGGTCGTGTGGCCGTGTAACCTGGTTTCTCCATGGCAGTGTAGGAGTCTGTGTCTGGGGGTGCTGAGGGGGACGTGCAGCCAGTTTGTCCTCGCCGTCGCCCACAGTGTCGAGTGTCCCTTGACAGGTTGTGCTCATCACGGTGTACTCGTTCTTTCTGGTTGGAATTCATCTTTCAGAAGAGGTGTCCTTCTCACTCACTTCGTTATTAATGTTTATTTGTACTTGCGTGGACTCATGGACATTCGCTTTATTCCCTGGTTTGCAATGTGGTGTTGCTTCATTGCTCAGATGTTTCTAGCCATAGCCCTGGGAGCCCTTCCAACTCCTCCTGTGTCCCCAGAACGTGTCCGGCCCTTCCAGTTGGGAGAACTTCCTGACTGTCCCACACGCTCGGGGAGCAGTGTGGGTCTCCCTGCTGGAGCCTGGAGTCAGCCATGCCTCCAGGAAGCCCTGGTTCCTTTCATGGGTTCAAAGTGTTACCTGGAAACCGAGGTCTGGGTGCTGGATGCACACCCTGCTTTGGGGATGTCCCGGCTTCTAGGTCTCTTGCCTGAGAGAGCTGGGTGTGTGAGTGTTTGCCCCAGGCCTGACCCGCTCTGTGGCTGCGGGTGCAGCTTCGCATGGTTACTCAGCACAGCACCGCAGGCTCACGTAGCCATCTCTCTGGGAGACTGTGCTGTCCAGGGTATCAGTGATGAGCTGGCCTGAGGGACAGTGGCACTGCGTGTGTGCCTGTGGGGTGTGGTGTGGACCCCACTGCTCCTGTGGCTTAGGTAAGTCCTGGACTCCTTGATAATGGGCAGTCTCTTCCTGGGCGAGTCATCGTTTTCCGTAACTGAGTTACCATTTCTTCTTACACTAAAATGAATCCTTGTATCACTCCTATCCCTTAATTAAGGAAGCTCAGCTTCCTGAAAAGTAAGTACCCTGTTGCCAATAGCAGAGTAGCTGTGGCCCTGTCCTGTGGCCAGGGTTATTATGAGTACTTGTGGAAGCTACTGAGCTCATTCGAGTTAGCGTTCAGTGGGCTGACTCTCAGGGAACTGGTAAACATTCTTTAAACATAGAAACGGCCTACCCAAACAAGTAGCAAAAGGACTTGGAATTTCACTGAAGCCAGTTTTATTTTAATATTTGAATTATCTATTTTATAACAGTGTGCATTCTTTTTCTTAGCATGACTTTCCTTCTGAAGCAAGCTCTTTTCTGTCAAACTTTCCCCTGAAGCACTGGGTCTTAAGCCCAGGCCTCATGCATGCTAGGGAAGCCCTCCGGGCCTGGGCTGCACCTCCCGCGGGTTCATTTCAGACAGGGCGTCCCCGAGCAGCTCCTGCCCGGCCCCGAGTTTACAGGAGGATTACGGCCGGGAGGGTGCCGCTGTGCGCAGCAGGGCTTCAGAGAAGCAGCCCTTCCACCTCATCCCTGAGCGAACAGGACTGTGTGCTTTGGGCCTGTGGGTACTAAGTTAATAGCTGCTGCTTTAATTAAAGTCAGCATGGTGCCCTTCAAGCCCCCGTGTTTGTCCATCTGTCTTATTCTACCTGAGCTTAAGCAGGGTACCACCTGATGCAGCTGAGGGACCTTCAATCCCGGAAATGAACACAGTTTTTGAATGTCAGTGAACTCACCTGTGACTGTAACTAGGGTTTTGTTTGGTTGTGTTTGGTTTTGAGGGGGCTGAGTGAGGATGAGAACTTGGAAGGGAGGGAAGGAGCGAAGTCTAACCCGTCTCCCCCAGGCCTACGTCTTGCAGGAACACATTAATTTGTTCCTAGTATGCAGCTGTAATTCTGACTGTAGAAGAGTCATCTTGTCAGTTCCTGGCTTTTAGTCCAGGGTAAAAATAGAAAAAACTTTGAATAGAGGTGGAATATTTCAAAGGAATTTGTGTCTTACCACTGTCTGTGTAGCATCCCAGAAAGCACAATGGATGGTTGTGTAAAAACCCACCAAGTGTGTGCTTGTCAAAGGTGGAAGTGAGCCAGACAGACCGATTTCCTGCTTTATTTTAGAGATGCTTTGTGGTTATCAGTGATCACAGCACAGCCAGTTAGTTACGCAGTTGTCTTCTCTCAGAAGGCCTAAGATGAAGACCTGTCTTTAAAACACATATTTGTGACTATGATGTCACACGTTTGCATCTCCTTGGGATAGAAAGCGTAGTGTGTCTCGTGAGGTCCCATATGAAGGAATTGTCCTGCCCTTCCAGGCCGGCACAGGGTTCC
Source organism: Dasyprocta punctata (assembly GCA_004363535.1). Taxonomy (NCBI): domain Eukaryota; kingdom Metazoa; phylum Chordata; class Mammalia; order Rodentia; family Dasyproctidae; genus Dasyprocta; species Dasyprocta punctata. The sequence goes on along the minus strand of RJWM01007102.1, from coordinate 51,376 downwards.
TGCCCACACAGGCTGTGAAGTCCCACACACGCCACTAGCGTGAGGCGTGTGCGGGTGTCTGGGGCAGCTGTGCCTGGGGCGGGTACAGGGCCTGCCTGCATAGCCGCCCGGCGCTAGGGGCGAGCTCATTGTCCAGTTTTCTTACAGACAGCACTTGAATCACCTCATCGGGAGAACTCGATCACATAAGGAATTGTCAGGGTGCTTGGAACCAGCAGATGTTAGCGTCTTCTCCCTTTCCCCATGGCTAACATTAGGAAGGAAGACGAGTGAAACGCTTGGCTCACAGCTTGGTTTGGGTGCGCTTTGTCAAGGATATGCAGTGTGTTTCAGAGTTATGGCTGCAAGTAAATGAAGAGTTTAATTTCTGCTAGTGTAGGGGCATCTGCATTTTAAACAGGTTCTGTATATGAAAATTTAAGCTTACAAAACAGTTAAATCACCACTTCTAAAATAACTTAAGGAGGCATTTCTGTTAATCGTCTCCCATGAGTGCGTTAAAGATATCTGAAGGACAGTAGCTGCAGCGTGGACCTTTCACAGATGCATCCAACAGTCCGGCTCTGAGGCGCCCACACAGGCAGCACAGAAGGGTGGCCCCGTGAAAGCCCATGCGCACAGGCTTGCGTTAGTGTGTTTTCGCTGTTGCCAGGAGCTGGAAGTGGCCTGGGCGTCCTCTGTCTGCTGACCAGGAGAGACTCTGGGCCACTCATGGTGGGGTGCTCCTGGACAGCATGGACAGCCATGTATGCGGGGTGCTTGTCATCTCGATTGTGCATGACTTAGCCGCGCATGCACGTGCTAAGGGGAGCAAGTGAAATGTCAGACTGAACTGCCTAGTTCCGGTCATGTGATATCCTGGAGGAGGCGAGGCTGGAGAGGGAACCAGAGGGGTTTGGGCCATTGGCAGGGCGGTCTGACTGTTTCATGTCTTGATTATGGCAGTGGGTACCTGAGGTCATGGTTAAAACTCACAGAACTATACACTGCAGAAGGGTTAGTTTTACTGTACACAGTGTACTTTTTCAAAAATCTGTTTTATCTAGTTCAAGGTGCAGCTATTTGAGATTTTAAGATTACATTTTGTAGCAGAGTTAGTAGCACGAACCTTTAACTGGAAGTTTTCCTGTGCTAATAAGTATAGCCATTCCACAGGTTGACTTACTAGTTTGATATTTTCATGATTGATTATAAACAGAACCTAAAACTCATTCCGTCTTCTGATGGTTTTCCTTCTTGCATTTCTCTCTAGTCCTGGCCAGGTTCAGTGAGCCCCACAATGATGTCTGTGCCCCTTGCACCCAGGGGTCAGACTGGGCACATCTGAGCTGAGACGGGAGCAGGTAAGAACGGAACAGCCTGGATGCTTTCTCACAGGGGCGGTGAGGGAGAGGGCGAAGAGAAGTGGGGAGGAAAGCACTTTCACGGCGCTGCGGTGGCTGGGCTTGGGAGGAAGTGGAGGCCGGGGCTCGGGAGGAAGTGGAGGCCGCCTCCCCTGCAGCGTGCTCGCCTTGCAGGCTTCTCAGGCAAGGTCTGGAGATACATGTGGAACGGAACATTTGGTTTTTCTTGCTGGAGAAAATGCATACTGCGGTGTAGTGGTGTGCGCTAGGAAAAGCACCCACTGACACGCTCGGCTTTGGGCCGGGCTGTGTGCCGTTACTGCTCGGAGTGTGTTCTTGTGAGGAGGTGGTGAGCAGAGAACACAGAACCGGCTGCAGGCGTCTCTGGTCTGGTGGTCACTGTCGCCACCTCCGACTTCCCCCCGCTGACTTTGCCGGCCCGGCCGTCTGGCTTCCGCCCCACGTCACCGTGTCATTCGTTCCCCCAGGGGCATTTTTAGACTTGCCCATCCTGACGAGGTGTCTGTCTCAGCTGTCCACATGGAGTCCAGATGGAATGGAGAAAGGCGCCGGTTTCTCAGTGTGCACGTGGGTTTGACCTCCGCCATCGATGGCTTTCACGCATCTCCCTTTGCCTCCCGAGTCTCCCTGGCCCGTGGGCCGAGGCGGCAGAGTGCTGTGACTTCTGCCTCTCCCTGCTGACGCGGTCCTCCAGGCCTTGCACGTGTGTCCTGCTGAGCCCGCGCACTGGTGCCCTTGTGAGTCTGGAAACGCCCAGGGCTGGCGCAGCTCGGTGGTGCAGCGCTCGCCTGGCACGCAAGGGCCCTGGCCTCTGTCCCCAGCCACCACCAGGAGAAAAGGAGCTGGTTGCGAATCTGAGTGCGAGACACCGTGCCAGCTCCGGGGAGGTCACAAAGCACACGGCACTCCTGCCTCCTTTGTCCCAGTTTAGAGTTTGAGGCGGGCTGAGCAAATCAGCGTCGGGTGGCGAGCTGCCTTGGGTGCTGTGGGTGCGGGTCCTGCTTGTCACCTCTGGCTTCACTGTGCCCAGCGCTTGGGCCACAGCATCCTGGCGCCCATCTTCCTGAGCTTCTCCTCTGCTCCTGATGCATGGCCCGCTGCTGACATGTCTTCCTGTCTGATCCCATTTCCTCTTATCTGTACTGTGGAATACTAGGTTGAGAGAAAACTGCTCTCAGGGTTTGAAGGATCGCCCTGAAGGGCAGGAACCCGGATGGAGAGGAGCACTGCCGGGCTTTGGGGTTAGGGACTAGGGCAGGCACTCAGGAAAGAACACATTTCATTGCCGAAGCGGCTGAGTTCTTCCCCATCCAGCCTTACTCAGACCGACGTAACTGTGCGTCTGTGTTGCAGATAGCAATATGGGGAAGTCCCAGAGAGGGCTCAGCCAGAAGCCATCTGTGCTCCCCGGCTGCCTCAAAGGAGAAACTGGTGGAGATCAGAACCACAATTCAACTTGTCAGCCTTAACAGCCGAGCCTAAAGCCAGCCTCATGTACTCGCATTTAAAAAATGTTAAACAGATCCACAGAAGGCAGCTTCCTGAGTAACGTTAGAGGTGTTGCCTTGCTGATTTCGCCGGGTAATTTTTGAGGGAGTGTGGTAGAAGACTCGAGCTGGTTTTATCAAGTCAGACTCAGCGCCCACCTTTCTGTGCTGAGACCCTTTGTCGGCAGACATCAGGAAGTGACTCTGACACCCCAGGCAAGCAAACTCAAAATGGGTTCCTCATTTGAAGAGGTGCTGAGAGGGTGTTTGGGGTCCCCCCCTCTTCACATCCCAGCTCAGGGCTTGTGGGGTGGGGACCATGTGTGGTTGGTGGCTTTCCAGGTGCATTTTGGGAACCTCTGCCTGGCCCTGTCCCTGCACACACGGTAGCTCCGGACTCGCAAAATGAGTCCTTTTTTTTTTTTTTTTGGTACTGGGGATCAAACTCATGACCTCGCACTTGCCAGGCAGGTTCTTACGCCTCTGAGCTAAATCCCTGACCGCAAAATGAGCCCTTTTGAAATGTCGCAGATTCTTAGCTGTTCAGCAGCAGGTCTGCCCCGGAGCCCACATGTGAGCCACCAGAATATGATTCGGCTTCATACAAGTGACCCAGGAGGACTGCTGTGAGGAAAGCCGACGTGAAGGGGCCTCCTCGCCCTTTTTCTTCACATGGCAGGGAAAAAACAAGTGGAGAGTTAGACGCAAAAAGTCCCCTCGCTGCGCCTTCAAACAGTGGAGGTGAGATGGGTCATTCTGTAAAAGACAGCATTTGTGACCTGCAGAGGACCAGAATCTCCCAGTGCTCCCACCGTGCCTGGGGCAGAGGCAGCAGCTGGAATTCCCAGACACAGCCCGCAAGGTCCCCTGCCTGGGGCTGCTTCCCCGGAACACTGGCCGGCTGCCTTCAGCTCTGTTTTGTGATGGAGTTCACAAGTAACAGAAAGTGGCAGTTGCTCTTGCTTTCATGTGGAAAGATGCTTCCCTAACCCAGCTAATCATAATTTGTTTTGGTTTTTTGTGGTGTTTGTTTTGAGACAAGGTCTCACTGTGTAGCCTAGGCTGGCCTTGAACTCATAGCAGTCCTCCTGCCTCAGCCTCCCAAGAGTTGGGATCACAGGTGTGTGCCACTTTTAATGTTCTTTTAAGTACTGGACACATCTGCCCTTTTTGCGTCCCCGTACCTATGCTGGTTGCTCATGCACTTGGCGGTATTTACTGACTCCCAGCCACGCCAGACGTGTTTCTGACTGTCTGGAAATCAAGCGTGGTCTCACCGCTTCCCTTCCCTTGGCATGGCGTCTGGCCCGTCACACCCCTTCAGCTGTGCCGCCTCCTGCAGGACTGTGTCACAGGCTTCGGAGCGGCTGTGTGTGCGGCCTCCTCCCTGCGGCCTGTGCTCCCACCGACCTGATCACGTCCCCACCGCCCAGAACCGCCCATTGCGATTGCGCCTTGGCTGGGATAAGTACCAAGGCAGAGCAGTGACCCCTGCTCCCAGGCCCAGGGCTTTGCCCGGAGTCGCCCACCCGTAGCCTTCTCTGCTAGTTTGCCCGATACCTCGGATGCATTTTCCCCCCCAGAACAAGTCCCTTCTGCGTCCAGGCAGGCTCACCTTTCCTTTCCCTCCTCCGGCCTTCCTGAAAGTCAGCAGAAAGGGCAGGGGTGTTGCGTAGTACTGGGGCACAGGCTTCCAGTGCCCACTCCCCCTGCGCAGAGGAAAGTCACCAGAGCGGCGCCATCGCAGGCAGCCGGCAAGCACCTCGACGGCCGGCACTCCTGTCTGCTCAGAGAGCCAGGCACTCTTCTGAGAGAAGGAAAGCAGAGCTACTGGTCTTCAGAGTGTAAGGACTTGGTGTCCTCCGGGTCAGCCATGAAGGCGGGTCCCCTCCTCCTCCTTCCTCCCCCTCCTCCTCTCCTCCCTGTCCCCCTCCTTTCTCTCCCCTTCCTCCTTCCTCCCTCTCCCCTTCCCTCCTCCTCCTCCTCTTCTGGCACTGGGGATCGAACTCACAACCTTGCACGTGCCAGGTAGGCGCTTAAGCCACTGAGCTAAATCCCCAGCCCCTCCTCCTCCTTGTTAGACAGGGTCTCACTATGCAACTGAGACTGGCCTTGTACTCACAGTGATCCTGCCTCAGCCCCTCAGGTGCTGGGATTATAGGGTGCCCTGCCACCCCAGCTAAGGAGGGTCTTCTGGCTGTGTGGCATTAAATCTTCCCAGAAACAAGCCAGGATAGTGAGCGTTTTGATAGTTTATCTTTGCTTTGATAACAAATCAGTTAGTCTTTCTTTCTTTTGTATCCCAGGCTAGCCTCAGTCTTCCTGCCTTGGCCTCCCAAGTGCTGGGGTTAGAGGTGTGAGCCCCACACATTAGTTTTTTCTTGAAGGACTTATGGGATGATGTGATTGTTTCTAAATGAAGCCTGCAGTGCATTGCGTTGCGAGCTCTTCCTGAACAGGGCTTTTACAGACTTCCTCCTCGCAGTGAGAGCGCGGTCTGTCCAGGAAGTGAGGGCTTCTGCCCTAGGGGAGTAAATGGTGCTGGAATGGAGGCGCAAAGGCCACCCCGTCCCCCACCCCCGCCCCCTGGGTCCCGCAGGTGAGGGCAGGAGGGTGACTGTCAGCTCACTGCTCTGCTGGGCCAGTGCTCGCCCCTGGGGACCTCCGTCACCCTGCACTCGGCTGGGCCAGGCCCTTCCTGGGCTGCTCCTGCTTCTTTCTTTATAAAGTGGGACCTGAAAGGGAGTTTGTAAATTAATATGAATTAAAGAAACAAATTGGTGGGAAAAGAAGGAAACTAGCGTGGTGCAAAGCCGGGCGCTGGGCCGAGGGACGGCCGAGGCCCACTTCTCCTGGGAGCCAGGCTCTATGGAGGCCGAGCGCACGCTGCCTCCCTTGGCGGGGGCGGTGACCGTGTGTCCTGCTCCTGCTGCTGGCTTCGGCCCGGACAACTCTCTCGGGCCGCCCTGCTGGTGCCAGGCGTCTGGAAGGACACTGGTGCCGGCTCCGCCTGCACAGGAAGCTGCTCCACACCCCGTGTGCGGGTGGTGGGCACCCCGAGAAGTGCCGTCCCCCGTCCCCCGTCCCCCGTGCATAGGCGGCCCTCGCTTCTATTCCCAGGGCGCCGCCCACGCTCAGGCTTCGGCCTCTCCTCCCCATTTTCCAGCCGTCATGTGAGAACAGAATTGTTTCATGTCTGCGGGGGAAACTAGTCATTTGACAGCCTGTGTTTTTCTACATTTAGCAACCAGCATCTACACAGCAGAGTTGCATGCATAGCTGTGCACCCCATAACTATGGTAATTAAAGTCATCTCAAATAGATGTCGTTACACTTAATTATGGATTTTATGCTCTAGTTGATGCGAGTTTGTTACACATTGATGTTTATAAGACTTGTTTATGGCTGAACGGAGACACTCAGAACTTATTGTTTTGGGTTTCTCTTAAGAAAAGACCCATATAATTATGATTTTAATGTCTTGTTATGAAAGTCATTCGCCATCGCCATCACCATTGGGCTTTGATAACGTGACGACCGGCAGTGCAACTGCCACCCAGTCCGTGTGCAGTGGCGGGCGGAAGGCTCCTCCCGGCTCGTGGAGAAGTGTAGTGTCGTGGGCGCGAGGGCGGGAAGGCGCACTGCTTAGGACTGTGCTCAGAGCATTGCAGAACCATGTGTGACCAGGAGAGGGAATGAAAAGGATGTGCGTTCCCTTCTCTCTGAAGTTACAGCTAGGGGACGTTCATGTGCAGGTCGGCATGCGAGCAGATGGTCAGCTGGGAAGTGCAAATTCAAAGCAGTATCGCGCCTGTCACCATGGCTAATGTAAAGCGGTGACCGAGCCTCTCTGTGCTGAGGGCGCCCCACACTGGCTGTCTGTGTGTCACTCATGGCAATGTAAAAGAGCGCAGCAGTTCTGGAAATCAGCTTGGCCAGGTCCCGTTCTGTGCAACCCTGCAGGCACCCCAGGCCTCACCCCAGTGAAATAAAGCTCATTTCGCACAGAAACCGGTATGTGGTCACCTAGTCTCAGCTCCCCGCGTAACAGCCGGGAGCTAGAGACAGCGTGGCTGTTCCTCACCAGGCGAACCATGAGCACAGTGGCACAGCCACACCTGGAGTCCGACACAGCAGTAGAAAGCAGCCGCGAGCCGTTGCTACCTGCAATAACTCGAGGGGAGCATGCGCAGGCAGTGCAGCGACTCACTCAGGGTTCCTTTTCCTCTCTCTCTAAATTGTCAGAGACTTCAGAAACGCACAACGGGGCTGGTTGCCAGGGGCTATGGAGGGAGCACGGGCAAGAGGGGAGCGGGGGAGGCCACCCAGGGGCATTTCCAGATCCCCAGATCCAGGGTAGGCTCGCTGCCCTGACCCGAGTTGCGCTTGTGCATCTCGCTCTGGGAAACTGGGCGGGGGACGCAACGCAGCTTAGAGCTGTGAGGCCACCCTGGGCGCGGAGCAGGAAGGCCCGTTTTTAAAAGTGCAGCAGACCGTTCCGTGAATATTCTGGTGAAATGCTATTTGCTCCCCAAGTGTGTTTTTTTGTTGTTGTTTGCTTTTTTAGTTTCATATTGGTGATTCATTTAATCATTTATTCTTTCAAGAAACAACAGGTATTGGATATGTGCGCAATCTGGCCTTGCAAATCAGTTCTAAAACCAAAGCAGTCCCCAGCTTGTCTTCATTTATGACTGCAACACAAAGGTCACCGCTCACTTTATTTAATGGTTGTAAGTTTTGCTGCTGGTGCACATTGCTCAGAGCCAGCTCTTCGGGAGGGGCATTGGTGAGGGACTGTGCCAGGGTGAATGACTGCGGCCACGCTTGGTGTTGCCTGGTGCTGCCGGCCTGCAGGGCATGTCCCCCGTGCAGAGAGCCAGCCGTGCTGGTGGGAGCGGCACCACCAGCTCCTCTGCGCAGAGCAGTGTGTGGGGCTTCACCGGGGCTGCCATTCTTCTCCCGGTTCCATTCAGACCTCCCGGCAACACAGAGCATGCTCCCTGGAACTCTGCAGGGCCCGGAACTCCGAGCTGGGGCAGAGCTGGAGCCGGGGTGCAGAAGCGAGTTCGTGGGCCCTGCTTCACGAAAGGCTGGCCCTGGCCCGCCAGCCACGCAGGCTGTCCCGGGTTCTGCTGGCATAGCGTCACAGCCGCCGGGTGCTCGGTAGCTGGACATGGAGCCTGATGGCCTCAAGACTGCGGGGTTTGTGCGGTCTGGCTTTGATTTTCTCCACAGAAAATTGGGGTCGGGACAAGCCTAGCCAGCCGTAGCTGCAGGTTCCCTCCTCCAACCCTCTCCGGAAGACCCTGGGGCCGCTGGCCATCCTGACTGACCAGTGAGTCTTGGCCGGCCGAGGAGCCCTTTCCTGAGCTTAGCACCCCGTGGGACACGAATGTATGTCCCAGCAAGTTGCGGGAGGCACGCATGGCTTTCCCTTGCAGAAATGCTGTAAACGAGTGAGACCAGGCCGGCTGAGCACGGTGCCATCCAGCCTGTACCAGAACTGAGAGAAGCCCCTCCTGCTCTGGTACCGCGCCGCTTTCTCTGCCTCGCTGCAGCTGGGCGACGACTTTGGGCCCCCAGCTCCCAGGCAGTCTTCTCTGTTGTCCTGCTCGGCTGCTGGCCCCAGGCTCCGACAGCCTTGGCAGACTGCGGCCCGCAGCCGGGGTGGGAGAGGAAGGGAGGCCTGCGTGCTCCAGGAGCAGCCGGGGCCGTGGGGGAGGGGCGGTCCCGTGGGGACACGTGAGGCCCGCTGGGCTGTGCGTTAACGCGCCAGCCTGGCAGTGGTGGGAAGCTCGCGCGCACAGGAGGGGTTCTAGGCTCGGCTGATACTCCCCGCCACTGCGGTCAGATCCCCAGCCTTGGTGTTGACACCGCTTCTCTTGTTCTCTCCCTGCAGTCTCAAACCATGAATTATGTGGGCCAGCTGGCCGGGCAGGTGCTCGGCACCGTGAAGGAGCTGTACAAAGGCATCAACCAGGCCACCCTGTCGGGCTGCATCGACGTCGTGGTGGTGCGGCAGCAGGACGGCACTTTCCAGTGCTCGCCCTTCCACGTGCGCTTCGGGAAGCTGGGCGTCCTGCGCTCCAAGGAGAAAGTGGTGAGTGTGGCAGCCCGTCCCGGGTAGGCAGCATCGTGGCCTGCAGACCCGCACCCGAGGCAGCCCGCGGCGGGCTCTGGAAACTGCTCGAGTCCCGTAGGCCCTGCTCCAGGGGATGGTGCGGGGAGCAACAGCGGAAGAGCCCGCAGTCCTCGTGTTCCAACTCGAGAACGGCGAGAGAAAAAGGGTTGTCAGGGAGGGAGGGAGGAGCAGAAAAAGAGCAGAATGCCTTCCTGCTAACTGGGAATTAACTGGTGGGTGTACTTGAGAATGTCTTGATTTGTTTAAAAGAAACCTGTAGCATCTTTGTAATCTCAGGTTGCTGAGTGGTGCCCCGGGACTGGTCCCCCAGCCTGACGGGACGCTGGCTCCCAGACTGTAGGCTGTGCTGGACTTCCGTTTGTTAAATTTAGGACAAGGCCTTTATGTCAGCATTTCTTATTTGTATGGCCCTTCCCCTCAGCTTATGATGCAGTGCAGACGCCTGCTGGTATCAGGTGTCCCTCAAGTTGGAAAACTGAGTTAGTCCTAAAAGTCTGGCTGTGTGCTGCTTCTCTTCCTGCTCCGAGGTGGGGTGGCTGTGTCTGGCCTGGAAAGCAGAGGCACAGAGCTCATCTCCTGGCGTGGATCTGAAAGTGAACATCTGGTTCCAGCTTTTTGTTATTTTATATAGCTGATCTTACTCTTTAAATACAGCTTCCCTTCTATTTAAGTTAAGTTATGTTACTTTGAGAGTGAAAGAAAATGAGTCTTAAGAAACTGGATTTTCTTTTTTTTTTTTCCCCTCCTGGAATAGCATCTCATTTTTTCAGACATGACAGAGTTACTCGGGACAGGAGACCATGGTTCAGAATGTCAGGGCTGCGGTCTGGCCTCTGTTCTGAAAGCGAGAGCTTCGCAGCTCGGCCCCTGGGGAACTGTGCATGGCGAAGTGGCACCGTCGGACGGTGCAGGTCCTTTCCTTCAGACAGGAGCAGCTTGCGGACTGGTCTGTCGGGGCTCAGCCGCACACTGTGCCCTGCAGTGTCCTCTTCCTGGGCAAGGCTTCTTTCTTTCCCCCGAGTGTTCCAGCAGATTGGGTCACTCCCTGGCCTTCCAGGACAGATCCCCGGGCGGTGCGGGGAGCCCAGTGAGCGCATGCAGGTGCCATTTCTGCACGAGGCCACAGAGTGAGTCTGTTGTGTGCAATGTCTTGTCAAAACCTTGTGTTTTCACAGGAATGTAATCCAGGAGACAGCGGGAAAAAGAAAACTTCTTTCCCACTACCTCCCTCACTGTCCTAGAAACCCAGAGCGTGTTTGGGAAGGAATGTGGCTTCCCTGAGACACTAAAACCGAGACAATAGCCGGGGTGGTGGCACGTGTCTGCAGTTCTAGCACTCAGGAGGTTGAGGTTGGAGGATCAGTTTGAGTTCAAGGCCAGCCTGGGCTACATAGTAGCTCCCCATCTCAAAAAAAGAGAAGGAATCAAAACCATGCCAGTCTCCATCTAACCCGGCAGATTGTACTCACCGTCCTGTTTCAGCAGTTTGCATGAGGAAAGGCTGTTGATTTACACTGAGACCCCACATTTTCAATGGGGCGACACCCATGGAGTGGACGCAAGATCGCCCTCTCAAGCGAGGTTTGGACGGTGTGGTGCAGGCATTGTGCCACAGACATGGATGCAGTCTGATGGGCGGGGCGCTTGCCGTGTATTCGATGGCCTGGAGTTGGTTCTAGAGAGGAAACGTCGTCCTGGTACTTTAATGGCAGTCCCGCTCCTGCCCATCAAGCTGAAGGGCAGCAGAGTGTAGTCCAAGCTCAGGACGCTCGGGCCATGGCCGCCCTGGAGTCCCCACCTCGGCACCTCGCAGCCACTTCTGGCTGAGGTTTCTCCCTGATCAGTCGTCTTAGTCACAGGAAGCCCCAAGAAGACTACCTGGGAAATGGGTTGGGGTTCATGTTTGTGCCCTGGAAAATGGTTTATGCAGCCATTTCTTTATAGAAAGCACAAGAAAAGTATATTTTGTATAAAATAATCAGTTTTTTTTCTTCTTCTGTTTTTGAGACAGGATCTTGCTATGCAGTGTGACTGACCTTGGACTCACTTTGTAGCCCAGGCTGGTCTCAAACTTGCAATGATCCTCCTGCCTCAGCCTCCTGAGTGCTGGAATTACAGGAGTGTGCCACCATGCCCAGCTAAAATAATCATTTTTATTCACATTTTTTAAAGTACATGGGATTTCGTCACTCAACATTCTGTATTTATTGCCCATTTGCCATAATATTTATCCTTTTGTTTTAGATTTAGTGTTTTATAATTAACATTGTAATAAACTGCAAATATTTAAAGAGCACAGTTCCAATAAGTTTTGACACCTATTTGTACCCAACGATCAAGACATTTGTGCCATCACCATAATCAAGATAAGAAACATTTCATTGTGCCGTCCGTCCTTTTAGTCTCCTCCAGTCTGTGACAGTTCCTCAGTCTTGTTTTTTATGACATTTGTTTACTTTTTAACTATTTTCGAGTTAATTTTAGATTTCCAGACAAGTTGTAAATGCAGTTGAAGTTTTTTTCACCTCACTTCCACCTCTAATGTTAACGTTTGTGTGATCACGGTGCAGTTGCCAAAGGCCAGAAATTAACATTGGTACAACGCTGTTAACAAAGACCCCAGCCAGGTGTCTCCGGTCTTCTGTCAGCACCTGCTTTCTGCTGGCTGCGTCCCTGTTGCTGTCCTCAGCCTTTCCCTGGACCCCCGCTGCCCAGCCAAGCGGAGCAGTTAGTGCCTAGGCTGCCCCGCGGGGCGCTGCCTGCGCCTGCCATGCCGTCTCCACACTGCCACGGCCGCTCGGGTCTCCGGGCTCGGGCTTTCTCCCCAGACCCAACCGGGGAAGGGTTAGCTTCCTCTTCGTTGCGATTACTGTGCAGTGTGTGGCTGACAGTGATTATGTTTATTTTCGTTGTTCCCACTCTGTTCGTTAATTGTCATTCTGTGATGAAGAGCTACCCCTGCTCTCCTGTGCTCTTACTTCAGTTATTTCCATCAGTATGAACTCCTGGATATCAGCGAGTTTTCCCTTACACATTACTGTAATTATTTATGTGGCTCCTTCAAGTTGAGCCCGTTTTGAAATGCTTGCATCAGACTCGGGGCCCTTCCTTCCTTTTTGGCACTGAGAGGTAGTCCAGTAAAATCTGCTCTCTCTGCCTGAGCTGGAATTACTTCGCGTCTCCCAAGGGCCCTGTTCCTTAGGCTGAAGAATTGCGTTAGAAATGGAGCTCTGCCCACGGGGTGTGCTCCTTGCTGCCGAGCTGTCGTTGCTTGAGGCACCCTTAGCCACAGAGCAGGGAATGTATGCATGCGCCTGCATACTGTACAGGTGTGCATCTCACATGCTGTGTACGTGCACGGATGTGTGTCTTGCATGCCCGGGTCCACGTGCAGGTGTGCTCGCCACCGACCTGTAAACACCAGGCGCTCACAGAGTCCCCGGTTCTAGGCCATCCCCACAATTCCGATTCCCCCTTTTCCTTATTTGAAACTTTCTGCTGTGCCAGGGCGAGCCCTGGTTCCGTTACCTGCAGTGCGTCTGCTGATTGGCTTGGTCCTGCAGCACACAGGGCAGCTCGCAGACCGGTGACCTGCGTTCTGTTCTCGGGGAAGCGTTTCCTCACTGCCGTGCGTAGATGCATGCTCAGCGAGTCCCAAGACATTTTATGACACACAGCTCTCCTGGCTGTGGGCCTTGGGCTCCGCAGTGGCCAGTGTGGCAAGGTCACGGTTTCCACAAGGAGCTCCCTATTCTAGAACTGTTCGGTTTGATCAGAATTTTCCTTCTAGCATAATCTTTTTCTATTTCTTACCTGCACTTTCACCTTGGCTAGTTCCTCTTCCTGTCCTGCATTTTATAAATGTTCCGCGGGTTCATCTCTGGGAGGCATGGAGGCTGCACCACGACCAGGCCTCATTGTCCACCTGACCTGCTGCCGGATGTGCGGTGGCTGGTCCCTGGCAGACAGTGGACAAGGGCAGTGGTTGCTCATGAACCCATGATCTTGGACAGAAGGGCTGTAGGGAATGTGCCACAGCTCTCACAGACACGCTGGGGTCCCTGAGGCAAGCACGTCAGAGTGCCGGGGAAGCCCCATGCTGGATGGCTGGTGGTCAGTGCCCGTTTCTCCACATTCGGGAAGATAAACAGTTGGGTTTTGTGCATGTGGCGAAAGCAGGCAGTGCAGCATTGCTTTGAATCACAGCTCACCCACAGTCCCCATGCCCAACGCGTTGTTTCAGGAGTGAGGCGTTGGGCTGTGGCTGTGCGGCTCTCAAGCCTGGGCCGCAGGAATTCAGTGCCACGTTGGGCTGGAGGACCAGAGATCAGGCTTGGCGTAGCTGGAACACAAGTCCTTGCGCACACTAAGTCATGCTTTGTTTCTCCCCTTAGATTGACATAGAAATCAATGGCAACGCAGTGGATCTTCACATGAAATTGGGCGACAATGGAGAAGCGTTCTTTGTGGAGGAGACCGAAGAGGAATATGTAAGTTCTCGAGGTCACAGCCACTTTGCATGCTGTGCTGGGCCTCCAGGACATGTCCCGCCCTGGAAGGGTCAGCAGTTTCTCTGTGCTTGCTTGTGTAAATGATTGCTGCTGGCTAGAAGGGCTCTAGTCTGCCGTTGGGCTACGCTGTCAAAAGGGAGCTGGGTCTTTGGGTGAATGTTATAAAATAATCCTATTTTAAAAAAATGGAGCTGGGGGGATGAGAAGCAGCTTTCCAGTGACTTCAGGGTCTGGGGAATAGGCGCAAAAAAAAGCCTTGCTCACGCTTGTGCCCTTCCAAAGGGGAGGCTTATCTCTGTCTAACCTCGATGAGCTTTCTTAATGTCTATGGCAGCCATACCCTGACTGTTCATTGAATTCTGCCTAAGTAATCAGCATATCTCTTCAGGCTGAGTTTTTGTGTTTGTACATACTTGACCTCTGAACTTGGAAAACGCGCTTATCATTTTGATTGGGAAAATTATATTCCTAACCTTGAACATACTATGATCGCTAGAGATTTAAATTGCTGACCTGTGCCCTTTTATAAGTGATTACATTTGGCAGCTTTCTGCAAGAAAGTGTAACTGTGCAGCCCCCACCTGCTGCGCCCCCGGCGTGGGTGCCGGTGTGAGCAGGGAGGCCCTTCTTGCATGTATTTCCTGTGGGTCTCGTTAAAAAGCCATAGAAGGCCGCATTCCACCTTTCTCCATAAAGGATGAAATCTCTGTGAGCCAAAAAGGAAAGCTTAGGGCCGGGAGTTTGGCTCAGTGCCTTAAGCGCCTGCCCTGGCAGGCGCGAGGTTGTGAGTTCAATCCCCGGTGCCGCAAAAAAAAAAAAAAAAAAAAAAAAAAAAAAAAAAAAAAAAAAAAATACACAAAAAGGAAAGCTTTGAGGACTGCATTTTCGGTTTGGAAATAAACTGCCATTTTGGTGTTACAAAATCACGAAGGAAAACATCACCAAAAGCAAAATGCAAAACAGGTTATGTTTACCATGTTTCATCAAGAGCAGGCCACCACCTCGGCCCAGTCACACAGCAGTGCAAAGCGCGTGCCACAGGAGGGGATGCATCACGCCCTGCTGTCCCCAGCCTCGCGCGCCTGCCTTCCGTCGCTTTCCTTGCACGCTGACATTCTTGATGCGCTGCCGTCAGGCCCACACCACTGGCTGCGTGCAGAGCGCCCGAGTAAGAGCCTGCCCTGCGGCCCCGCCTGGCCCCGGTGCGGCATTCCGGCTCCGAGAGAGCGGGCCGGCCGACCATCAGCTGGGGAAGCACCGCCTCTCGGCCTCGCCCGTCCCTCCTGTGACCGAGCTGACCCGCTCTCCCAGAGTGTGTGGTGTTTTTCTTTCGAACGAAAACCCATTCATGCAAGAAACACTGGCTTACTCCCATGCCACAACACTACGAGGGAAGCGTGGCCACTGCTTCCTAGGAGGTCACTACACAGGGGAATGCAAGTGGCCAAAAGCTCCTGTGGCAGCCATTGATTGAGTTCTTGTTTCACACAAACTTTCCCGTTTGGCCGTTGCGTTCCTGCCCTTCAGGCTGCTGGTTCTAAGTCCGACTCGCCCGTTGCCGGGCAGTGAGCCGCGGCAGGCAGTTCGCATTGTAGCCAGCTGTCCTCTTCCACCCAGACACGCACATTCTTTTCGCCCTCCGGGTGTTGCTGTACTAAAGCTCAGAGGCCTTGCCGTGAAACAGCTTTTGAGAAGATCAGGCAGATTTTCTGTAGCCAAAATCCTCATTCATCACAGCCCTAGAAGCAGAGGCGGCCGCTCTCCGGGCTGTGGCTGCCTTGGGCGTCTCTGCGTTGCGCTGAGCCGCCGTGTGGGGAAACAGCGCCCGGCTTCAGCGCTTCCAAAGCTGCCTGTGTTGAGACGATCAGAAGGGTCAGGAAAGCCGCATGTTTCCAGGATGTGGAGAGGACGCAGACTGAGTGTCTCACCGTCCCTGACACTGCAGCGGAGGGAAGCCGCGGCTCCGAGTGTGTCCTGTGGGAGCTGGGGGCGCCATTGCTCCTGAGCGCTGGCTGTCTGTGGGGCTCGGCAGAGGATCTGCATGCTTCCGGGGTCCCTGACTTCTCCTGTCGTGGGCCTGCACCCCGGCCCCACTGCTCCGGCAGTTTGTCTGTCGCTTGCCTTACCCTGAGGTGCTCCTCAGAGCGCTGCTGCCGCTGACACCGCCGGGCAGAGGGCCGAGCGGGCTCCCGTCCTCACCTCCGTGCCGTCCGTGCACAGCGGCGCACACTCTCCCGGGTGCCCGGTGGGTCGCATGTTCTGGCAGGGCTGCCGCTCGGTTGTGTAGGGGGGCCCCGGGTGGCCTCCTGCGCTAGGACACAGCGCATTGTCCCCACGGGCACTGGGGAGGTCGGTACCGCTTCCGTCCGCACAGCGGGCCGGCTAACTCTGCTTTCTCTGTGGTCTGTAAGGAGAAGCTTCCTGCCTACCTTGCCACCTCACCGATTCCCACGGAAGATCAGTTCTTTAAGGATCTCGACGCCCCCTTGGGGAAGCCGGGAGGAGACGGAGGACCGCCCCGGAGCCCAGACGGTGCGCACGTCTCAGGGACGGAGGCGGTGTTCGCCCCGAGTGCTGTGAAGAAGAAGAAGCGGAGGAGGAAGAAGTGCAAGCAGGACAGTAAGAAGGAGGAGCAGGCAGCCGCCCCCGCTGCCACAGAGGGCGCGCGAGACGCGGCCGTGAGCTCGGATGACGAGAAGGCGGCCCAGGCGGCCAGGTAGGGCCAGGGCCTGAGCCCGGGAGGGAGGGCGGTTCGGGCCCCCCGGAGGGGCAGTGCATCTGCACCAGCCCTGCGCACTGCGCCGTGCCAGTGAGCAGGAGACACGTTTTCTTCTGTCCTTTCTGTGACTGGCAGAATTTGCCAGCCGGCCTTCTGCCGTGACACTCAGCCATCATTCGGGGCAGGCTAGTGTGCTCTCTTCAGCCCGGAGAGGGGCAAGGCAGGGCAGGGCGCCTCCGGCCAGCAGCTCCCCACCCACTCTCACGCCAGTGCCCAGCTGGTTCTGAGAAGCGGAAATCAGTGTTTCAGTTGAGCCCGTCCTCCAACGTCCTGCTCAGTTGAGGAGGAGTGTGTTTCCTTTCTCTGTTCTGAGTGCGAGCTCCTCAGCAGTTACTTCCTCGCGGACAGGCCCAGGCTGCTGCCAGTTGTGCAGTCAGCAGTGACCGTACGGGGCAGCCAGGGTGGGGCAGGTGCTTCCCACTCGGGGCGCCGTCCCTTCTTCCTGCGTGACCGCTTGGCCCTGGCCGCAGCCCTGCTGTCCACACCCTTTGTTTGGGGCGGGGACCCTCGGAGCAAGGTTCGGAGCTGCTTGTGTGGTTTCAGCTCCTGGGGAGAACAGTGCCGTCACTGCGGTTCTCGGAGGAGGAGAAAGGAGTTTGCTAGTTACAGAAGCCAAGCCGCTCGGAGCAGACTTTACCTTGACCTAAGTTCACTGCTGAGCTTTTGTCTTTATAGTTAAGTCAACAGAACACTGTAATGAGTATAGTAGTGTAATTGCATTAATGAATAACATAGGATAATTGTTTCTTGGCAAAACTATTCACTCACTTTCTAAAGTCTTGGAATCTGGACAGTGAGTGCTGGAATAATGTCCTATAATTGATAGTAATTTTTAAATATGTGAACATTTTTCACTCATATCACAGCTGTCACGTAAGGTACTCTTCTTACACTCTTCCTACACTGAATATATCAGATTTTCTTACTTCCATAGTGTGCAAGGTCCATATTAGAATTAAACAATTAAAAATGGAAAGAAATAGTGAAAATGCTTTAGACTTCATGTTTTTGTGACTAAAATTCATTTGAGGCCCACTTGAAAAGACACTCGCCCCAGACTTGCGTTGACATGTGTTCTTTGTTACAGTAGAGCACAGGTTAGGACCCTGCCAAGTCGCAGCTTTAGCTCGGGGTGTTAGACCAGTTGTAAGATGGAGTCACTTACTAAATGCTTACTGAATGCACCAGAGTCACTGTGGGAAAGGAATTTGAGAGAGGGAAACGTATCAGCAAGGCCTCGCCTTTGCGAGTCACGGGAAAGGCCACGTGGCCCGGCTCTGCCGGGTGCGGTGCTGTCGCCGGCCAGGGGCAGTGCCAGCTTATCTCGCCAGGCCAGCCCCTGCCTGGCTGAGTCAGCAGCGGCCAGGGCTGGGACAGTTGTCAGGGCTGCAGGGGCCGCTTCTGCTCTGGGTCACGCCTGTAGTGAACAGTAGACGGTGTCACTTGGAGGAACCCTTCCTGAAATTTGCTTTCAGAAGTCTGCTTAATCATGCAGTCAGCAGAAAGGAGAACTTTAAGAAAAAGGACAGCAAATATGCACAGTGGCCAGCACGCAGGTCGCTCTGTGACAGAAGCGGCTGGGCCTGCCTGGTTCCCAGCGGGGTGGCGGTGCTCCTTATCAGCCAGGCCCGGTCCTCCATCCCCTAGCTCGGCAGCGGGCTCCTGGGCCCCAGCTGGCCCCTCACTGCCGACCCAGCGGCCAGATCAGTTTATCTGCTGTCCTTAATCTCAGTCTCCCACTTTCCAGACCTAGGAAAAACAGACTTTCTTGGTTTTGGTTTTGGTTTTGGTTTTGGTTTTTTTTTTGCCAGAGTAAAACACACTTGGCTGCAGTACCATTGAAGTCCTTGATCCCAGCTGAAACTTGCTGAACCAGGTCTTTACTATCTACTTTCCTGTCAGCATTTCTGGTCTTCTGGGCTATTACCAAAATCACCCTTCACGCTCTGCTTATGGCCCTGGAGGGCTTCTCTCACCCACATCTCCAGAGCTTCCCAAAGTCCCCTATAAACTATTTTTAACGGCTTCCAAACCACATGGTCAGGTACAGACATGGCCACAACCTCATTTCACTGGGATACAATATTTGACATTCACAATTTAGAGGAGGAGAGGTTTGATGTAGCTCGTGGTTCTAGAGGATTCGATTCCTGGCATCCAGGAAACAGTGCCAGAGAGGAGGGAGCCAGGGCCCGGTGCGGCCTCCAGAGTCCCACCTCCACGGCCGCCAGACACACACGGAAGGCCGCTCTGCTCATCGCCTGTGCAGTCGCGCTGACAGTACGCGTAACCATCCCACTACCGCAGATTCCTGGGAGCCAAGTGAAACACTGCACTCTAAGGCTTCAGTTGTGACCCCAAGGGGTGTAAACAGTTTGCCCTTCTCTGTTCGTTCTGCAGTCAGTGGTTGCAGAATTTTTGGAAAGGAGGCATTATTAATCATGTGGCTCTCTTCATTTTTGTCATCCAGACAGCTCGTCAGTGGATTTGGGTGCCTCTTCAGACTAAGACGTACGTCATCGTTTCTGTCTTTCCTTTCACAGAGGACCTTCGAGTGCTTCCTTACAGGAAGAAGACTGTAAGGAGCCTCTGCTGTTTCACTCTGGGGATCACTACCCCTTATCTGACGGAGACTGGTCCCCGCTGGAGAAGTACGTGCCTTTGGCAGTTCCTGTTTCCCTGGGGAGGAGGCAGTGGGTGTCAGCTGCTTGCTCTCACAGGAATGGTCCTTCCTTGGTACCCAGCGTGACCCGGCTGACCCTAACAGGTCCGGATCACTCCACCACTCGCAGGCCCTGGATCTTGGCCATTCAGTGTCCAGTGTCCGCTGTGCAGGGAGCGCGGTGGCCAGGCTTGTGGGGCACTGTTTACTCCACCCGCCTTGGCGTGTCAGCTGCTACCACGCGTCCCCTCCTGCCAAGTGCCCGTCCTCGCTGCTTCCCTTTGGGAGGGGAGGGAAACCACGCAAGGCCAGGTCGGGAGGGGAGGCGATCGCTGCCATCCAGCCTCACGGCTCCCTCACGGTGTCCCTGTGTTTGTCCCCGTGTTGCAGCGTCTACCCCCAGACGGCGTGTCCGAAGAGTGACTCAGAGCTGGAGGTGAAGCCCTCCGAGAGCCTGCTGCGATCCGAGTCGCACATGGAGTGGACATGGGGCGGCTTCCCGGAGTCCACCAAGGTAGGGACAAACAGCGACAGCGGCGCCCCCGCGTGGCCATAAACGGCAGCCCACGTCACCAGGTTTCAAGAGAAGGGATCCTGCATAAGGAAACCTTTAAGGTGCTTAAAGGAAAATAAGATTTCCACACTGAAATTTTGCAGACAAAATAGACTTTTAAAGCTTTTTTGTCAGTTCATTATGAAGGAAATAAAAACTAGAAAAATACACATTTTAAAGATGTGTAGATCTACTGTTAAATTTAGTTTTGGGGGGAGTTTTTTGTTTTTGAGACAAGGTCTTATTATGTGGTTCAAATTGACCTTGAATCCACTACAGTGCCCAGACTGTCCTCGAGCTCACAGTGATCCTCCTGCTTCAGCCTCCCAGGTTCTGGGATTGCAGGCGTGCACCACCACGCCAGGCCAAATTTAGTTTTTTAAATACAAACTTAGCTACGTTTGTGTTTGTGTCTGGACTTCTTACTGTCTGTGTTTTTCACAGAGTGGTCAGGCACGGTTATTTTTACTCAGTACACTATGGTGAGTTGTCTCCTTCCAGATGAGTATTCTCTATCTCTGAGTATCTGAGGTACATTGTCTTCTTCTCATGCAGTCTTCTGAATTGCGGAACAGTTTAGGGACATCTGTCATCCCAGCATTCAGGAGGCTGAAGCATGAGGATGGCAAATTTGACGGCAGCCTCAAGTCTCTGTCTCAAAAAACGTAAATGTAACTTTTTTTTTAACATAACTCATAAACATCATGATACAGAACAAATTGCAACTATTAGTTTTGCCACATTTTAATTATGAACTGTTTTAAAACAACAGTATGTTTAATAAATATGTTAAATGGTAAATAAAAAGTTGGGCATGGTGGTGCACATCTCTAATCCCAGTACTTGGGTTGCTGAGGCAGGAGGGTCACCACAAGCTGAGGCCAGCCTGAAATGGTAGCCTGACTGTCTCCACCCCCCAGTCCATATGTATTATATAGAGAAGTAGACAGCAAATACTTTTTAAATTAGTTTGATTTTAAACAGTTTGCCTTTCCTAGGTTAGCAAAAGAGAAAGGGCCGACCATCACCCTCGGACGGCTATGATCACCCCATCGGAAAACACCCACTTCCGGGTCATTCCCAGCGAGGACAGACTCCTGCGGGATGAGGACGAGGATGAGGATGGGGCCCCCACTGACCGGGTGCGCGCCCTCCTGAAGCCCACGCCCAGGCCCCCGTGCATGCATGCACAGGGCCGAGCAGCCGCTGGGTCCCCAGAGCCTCCGCAGCCGCCGCCCGAGGGAGATGCGGAGCCCCCAGCCGGCCCCGCCTCAGCAGAGCCCAGGCCCGTGGCCAGGGTGGACTCGCCGTCCAGGAAGAGAGGTAACCGCAGCTCAGCCCGGATCCCAGTGTCCTGGGCCCCACGCGGCAGCGATGGCCCTTTCCTCCCGTGTTCCTGGCCCGAGCTGTCGCCGCTGTCCCAGGCAGCCTGGTGACAGTGACTGGCCACGCAGGGTTCTGAGCGGTTTCCTGTGTTGAAGCCAGGATCCTGTCGCGTGCGGTCGGGTGTTAGGCAGGTTCCTGTCCGGGTGCGTGGGTGACGCAGAGCCCTGCACCGCGCGTGCCCGCAGGAGCATTGCTGCGGTGCCCTTCATGGTGGCAGGGTGGAGTCTGTGCACACTGGCCGTAGCACTGCTGCCCTGCTCCCCGGGGAACCGAGAGGCGGCTCTGGGCTCTGGGCTCGGCTTGGAGGGGCAGTCACCCCGGTCTGCATGTCAGGGCCTCCCCCGCCGGGCCTGGTGCAGGAAGAGCTGGGCGGAAGCGCCCAGAGCCGGCCGTGGAGCCCTTCCCTTCTTGGCCCAAGTGCTGCCTCTCGACCCCGTGCTCAGAACACAGGAGCCGATGTAGCGCGCGTCTGCAGTCTCACTGGGGAGCTGCTGGGCGGGGCGACACCTGCGCCCCACGGGCCGAACCCGGTCCCCGCCGGCGGTGGTGCGACCTGCGCCCGCCCCCGAGCGTCCTGACCCCTGGTCGCCCTGAGAGCCGAGGGAGACGGGAGCCCCTCCTGCTCACGGTCCCCTGGCTGGCACCAGCACTGCCTCGCGCTTCCTCTGAGGCTGCGTCCCTGTGAGCAAGGGCCCGGGAGAGGCTCTTGTTTGGCACCTGATTTTCCAAGCCAACATCGTGTCAGCAGTCCTGTGTCGCACCTGATGTTTTTTGGTTTGTTTTGGGTACCAGGGATTGAACTCAAGCCCTCGTGCCTACCAGGTGGGCACTTAGGCCGCTGAGCTAAATCCCCAGCCTAGCATTTGATTTTGCTGTTTCCTTTCTCGTATTTGGGAGCAGCACCCCGTTCCTCCTTCACCAAGACCTGGCCCCCCTCCACCTGGGACAGTGCCCTTGGGAGCACCTGTCTGGGGACCGTGGACGCTCAGGCCCTTCGAGTGGTCACCTCGGCAGCGCCTGTTCTTCCCTATGCGTGTGCTTTTTTTGGTGCCAGGAATCGAACTCAGGACCTTGTGCTTGCCAGGCAGGCGCTGTGCCGCTGAGCGGTCTCCCCGATCCCCGTGCGTATCCGTGGAGCATGAGGTTGCGGGCCTGGGATTATCCGGATCAGGGCAGTGGGCGCATGAGGCAGTGGTTTTGGGTGCCCAGCGCCAGAGCTCTCTTCCGTGGGCTCAGCTGCCACACAGAGAACGGACAGAAAAGGCCTAGTGGGCACCTTTAAAGCACAGCTCAGGGCACGTCACGGCCCATCTTTCTTGTTCACAAACTTTTTATTTTCTTGCCAGATTGTAAGTTCTTAGCATCTCATGTGTTTTTCCTAAAACACAGGCATCCACAAGCGAAGCCAGCACCAGGGGCCTGACGACATTTACCTGGATGATTTGAAAGGGCTGGAGCCCGAGGTCGCCGCACTCTACTTCCCCAAGAGGTAGTGTGTCCTGCGTGTGCTGGGGGCCGCTCTCGGGGACCGTCTGCCTGCTTCCCGCGTGTCCCGCGTGTGCTGGGGGCCGCTCTCGGGGCCTGTCTGTCTGCTTCCTGTGTGTGAGGAGCACAGCGGTGGTTTGAGGGTGTTGGTACAGCGTGCATGTGGTTTGGGCTGGAGTGGCATAAAGTGCTGCTGCTGAAGACATCTTTTGATACTATAAGAGTGACTCTACTCACCTTTAATCCCAGCACTCGGGAGGCTGAGGTAGGAGGAGCGTTGTGAGTTCGAGGCCGGCCTGGGGTACAACGCGAGCACAAGGCCAGCCTGAGCTACACAGTGCGACCCTGCCTCAAAAACCAGGGCTGGGAGTTTGGCTCAGTGGCGTACACGCCTGTCAGGCAGGCTCGAGGTTATGAGTTCAATCCCTGGTGCCGCAAAAAAAAAAAAAAAAAAAAAAAAGAGTGACACTACTTACGCCTGCACGACCACATGTGACTTCACATGAGCAGTTTTTATATTCATCAATGCAAATGTTTCGAAAAACTCACTAACATCTTTTTATTACATGTTTTTAAAAAAACATGCTTGCTAGGTGTGGGAGTTCCCACCTGTAATCCCAGCACTCTGGAGGCTGAAGCGGGAAGATTGCCAAGAGTTCATAGTGAGACCCTGGCAAAAGACAGTAAAAGTACATCTTTATTTAATAATACCATAGCTAGAGTGATTTCCCTCCTTGGGAGTCTGCTGAGGCCCCGTTCCGGGCTGAGCCCCCACTGGGGTTCACTCGGGCACCCTCCCTGTCCTGAAGGATCTTCCCCTTAAGGTGACTCAAACATGGACCTCAGTATGAGCCATGGGAGCCGTCTCCCTCATTCACTTCAGCCTCATAGGGATTTCAGGGTGATTTTCTGCAACTGGGAACATTCTCTACAGAGCCATGCACCTAAACACTTGTGAATGAAGCATTGAAAAACAAGTTTCATTTTTCACTCAGAACAGAAAGACGGGATGAACCTGACCATTTAAATTTTTAACAGATGTAGTGGGCGTGGTGGCGCACGCCTTTAATCCCAGCACTCGGGAGGCTGAGGTAGGAAGAGCATTGTGAGTTTGAGGCCGGCTTGGGTTACAACTCGAGCTCGAGGCTGGCCTGAGCCACACAGTGCGACCCTGCCTCAAAAAACTAGGGCTGGGAGTTTGGCTCAGTGGCTTAAGTGCCTGCCTGACAGGCACAAGGTTGTGAGTTCAATCCCTGGTGCCGCAAATAAATAAATAAAGTTTTGACAGATGTTTTGGGAAGGTTCTTAAAATTCCTTCCTAGCCCTATACCTTAAACTTGTCTCAAAATAGATTACATACTTCATTTGGAGTAATGGAATTTTTAAAGGTGAGAAATGTTAAACTTTAAGGTTTTTATCATAGGAAACTTAAAATGTAAATCTAAAAGTCTTTTGGGGGATTTTTGGGGGTCTTCTATGTAGTGTCATGTCATCCACAAATAGTGATAATTTAACTTCTTCGTTTCCTGTTGTTCCTGTTCTTTCTTTCTCTTGTCTAATTGCTCTGGCTGAAGTTTCCATAACTATATTGAACAAGAGTGGTGATAGTGGACATCCTTGTCTTACTCCTGATTTTGGAGTAAAAGCTTTCACTTTTTGTTCATTTAGTGTGATGTTGGCTGTTGGTTTGTCATAGATGACTTTTACCAGATTGAGATAAAGACAATCTGTTCCAATTTTTTGTAGGTTTTTTTGTTTTGTTTTTTGTTTGTTTTTTTGTTTTTGCCTTTTTGAGAGAGGGTTTCATTATGCAGTTCAGGCTGACCCTGAACTCACTTTGTAGCCCAGGATGGCCTCAAACTTGCAGCAATCCTCCTGCTTCTGTAGACTTTTTATCACAAATCAGTATTGGACTTTGTCAAATGCTTTTTCAGCCTCTATTGAGATGATCATATGGTTTTTGTGCTTGGCTCTGTTGATATGGTGTATTACATTTATTGATTTACACATGTTGAACCATTCCCGCATCCGATGAATCCTACTTGGTCATGGTGTATAGTCTTCTTGATGATTTGCTGCATTCTGTTTGCCAGTGTCGTATTGAAGATTTTTGAATTTATGTTCATTAGGAAGATTGGCCTGTAGTTCTCTTTCTTGGTTGAATTTTTCTCTGATCTTGGTATCAGGGTAATGCTTGCTTCCAGGAATGAATTTGGGAGTATAACTTCCCTTTCAATTTCAGTAAAGAGTTTGAAAAGTAGCAGCATTTGGTCTTCTCTAAATTTCTTGTAGAATTCACCAGTGAATCCATCAGGGCCTGGGCTTTTCTTTGTTGATAAGTTTTTAGTTTCATCTTCAATTTCATTGACTGATACTGGTTTATTTAGAATTTTTATATCTTCTTGATTCAGATTTGGTAATTCATTAGTTTTCTTCTATGTTTTCATGTTATTAGAATACAGGTTCTCAAAGTAAATATTAATGATCTTCTGGATTTCTGCAGGATCTGTTGTAATTTCACACTTTTCATTCTTAATTGCATGAGTTTGAGTATTTTCTTTCCTTTTTTTGATAGGGTTGGCTAAGTAAGGGTTTGTCAGTTTTATTTAAATCTTTCCCTTTATGAGGATGTAGTGACCTTCTTTGTTTCTCTTAATCAATCTTGGCTTCAAATCCACTTTGTCTGCAAATAGAATAGCTACCGTTGCTTTTTTAGGGGTTCCTATCACATGGAGTATTGTTTACCATCCTTTGACTTTGAGTCTATGAATTTCTTTTTGAATTATGTATTTCTTATATGTAATATATTGTTGGATCTTGCTTTTTGATCCATTCTGCCACTCTGTTTCTTTTGATTGGTGAATTGAAACCATTAACATTGATGGTTAGAATTGATATGTGTTGACTTATCCTTGCCATGTTATTTTCCTATTGTTGGCTTCCCCCCCGCTCATTTAATTGTTTTCCTTGCCTGATGGATTCCTTCTATTGAGGTTCATGGAGTTGTAATCCTTGTTATCTCTTTCTAGAATGTCCTTCAGAACATTTTGGAGTACTGGTTTGGTGTTCATGAATTTCTCCTCAGGTGTTCTTTGTCATGCAAGTATCTTATTTCTCCATCAGTTTTGAAAGATAGTTTTGCAGGGTACGACAATCTGGATTAGAAATGATTTTCTTTTGGGGCTAGAAATCCTTCATTCCAAGCTATTCCTGACTTGAGGGTTTGTGCTGAGAAGTCAGTTGTGCTTCTGATGAGCTTTCCTTTATAGGTGAGTCATTGTTTTTGTCCTCTAACAGCTTTTAATATTTTGTTCTTCTGTTGAATTTCTGAAATCTTGACTATGATATGCCTTGCTATAGTTTTTGTTTTTTTGTCTTTTGTTTTTTTTGGCGGGGGGGATCATGGCTAGTTGGAGTTCTATATACCTCACTTGTCTGTATGTCAAATTCTTTTTCCCTGTCCAGGGAGTTTTCTACTATGACTTCTGTGAGCAGGTTTTTTATATCATTCATGCTATTTCCTGCTTTTTCATGGACTCCAATCAGTCTTTGTTATTCTTTGCCTCATCTAGCAGCAGCTGGATTGATTTCTTGTGGTCCCTTACTATTTTTAAGAGATCTTGGAGCTGGGGATGTAGCTCAGTGGTACACTGCCTGCCTGGCAAGCACAAGGCCCTGAGTTTGATTCCCAGTACCAAAAAAAAAAAAGAAAGAAATCTTTCTTTCCATGATCACTACCTACAAGCCTGTCTTCTGTGTGTGAGATTCTGTCCTCCCACTGGTTTATTCTGCTGCGGATGCCTTCAATGGGATGTGTGGTCTCCTGGATATCTGCTTGAACATTTTATGGATTCTGTTTCTTTCCTATGTTGGACACTCATGGTTTCCATCGTTTTCCTAAGCTCCTCTACTGTTTTAAATCTGTGTCTGCTGTAGAGTCACTAAGCATGGTTTTGATTGTGAACACCATCTCTGTAGTTATCTGAGAAATTATTTCTGATTTGATATTTTCTAGAACCTCATTCATTTGCTTTATTGTTCCCACTTCAGAGAGGCCAGGTGGGTGGCTTTTGGATTATTCCACCTTGTCCTCTGTGTTTGCCCTTGAAGAACTGAATGTCTGAGGTTACATCTTGTTTAAGTGTCTTATTTTCTTTATTTTTTTTTTAAGTTTAATTCATGGGTTGATACTTTTAAATTGTCTATGGTGAGTTACTTTATTGCCAGTATTTAAAAGCTGTAGGGGCCTGGGATTTAGCTCAGTGGCTCAAGAGCCTGCCTGGCAAGTGGGAGTGAGTTCGATCCCCAGTACCAAAACAAAACAAAACAAAACAAAAACTGTAGGAAACGATTACTTCTCAGAGGTGTCTTCCAGGTGTAGCTGCCTTTGGGTTTTGAGTCTGTTGCAAGATCCTACCACTTCAACTTACTGGGGCTGAGAAGTTGCTGCCTTCTTGGCCCACAGTATTTTCTGTGACCCTTAGGCAATCTCAGTCTTGGTGTACAGGTTAGAACAGTTGTGTCACTTTGGCTGAAGTGGTACAATCCGCAGTAACAGTAGCAACAAACACCGCCGCCAGCCAGTGCAGTCTTCCGTGTCCCTTGCTCCCCTCCACTGCTGTGTCTCTCCAGGGAGGCTCCGGGGTTGTCAGCAGTGGCCGTGTGTCCGCTGATTTGAACTGTTCCTCCCAGGCAGGGAGTCCCTGACTCAGGGAGGAGGCTCTGCTGGTGACCTCCTCCTTCTCCATGGTGCCTCTGTTCGCTCTCCCTGAGGGCTTCAGCTCTCACTTCAGATCCTTCCTGGGTCCAGGTGAGCCCCTTCCCTCCTTCTCCTGCGTTGCTGCAGTCCAGTGTCTGGACAGCAACTCTCAGAGAAGCTGTTTCTTTGCCGCTTTTACCTGTCCGCCATCTTCCTTATTTAATCTTTCAAGCAACTAACTCTTCAATTCATTTGATTATTTGTATTGTTTTCTTCATCTCCATTGCATTAATTTCTGCCCTGATTTTTATAATTTCCTCCCTTGTACAAGCTTTGGGCTTGGCCTGCTTCTCTTTTTCTAGAAGCTTGAGGTTCAACATTAGGTTGTTTATTTGAGCTTGTTTCCTTGATATGGGTATTCACTGCTATACATTTCCCTTGTAGGACTGCTTTCATTGTGCCCCATAAGTTCCAGTATGTTGTGTTGGCATTATTGTTTAATTGTAGGAATAGTCTAATTTCTTCTTTAACTTCATTTGTGACCCATTGGTTGTTCAGAAGGATGCTACTTAATTTCCATGTATTTGTGAAGTTCTTATGGTTTCTTTTGCTGTCGATTTCTAGTTTCTTTGTACTGTAGTCTGATAATATACATGAGGTAATTTTAGTTTCTTTGCATTTACTTAAGTGTGTTCTGTGAGTTAGTGTATGGTCTATTTTTGGAGTATGTCCTCTATGTCACTGAGAAGAATGTGTAGTCTGATGTTGTAGGGTAAAATGCTCTGTAGACATCTACTGAGTCCATTTGTTCCAAAGCTTGGTTCAGTTCTAATATTGTTGATTTTTTATCTAGTTGATCTCTTTGTGACAGTGGGGTATTGAGGTCTATTATAATCGTATTAGTGCTCATTTGATTTTTTATGTCTGTTAACATTTTTTATATAGTTGGGTGCACTGGTGTTTAGTGCATATGTATTTATGATTGTCATCTCTTCCTCACAGAGTCTTCCCTTTACGAGGACGTAGTGACCTTCTTTGTCCCTCATAATCAGTCTTGGATTGAAATCCACTTTGTCTACAAATAGAATAGCTACCCCTGCTTTTTTTTTTCTGGGTTCCTGTCACAGAGAGTATTATTTTCCACACTTTGACTTTGGGTCTATGAATTTCTTTCTGAATCGATTGTGTTTCTTGTATGCAGCATATTGTTGGATCTTGCTTCTTGATCCACAGGAGTCCCTGTGGGTGCTCGGGCTTGGGGACAGAGACCCAGGCATTGGGAAGCAGGCGCTGTCCTCCAGGTCCTTCCTGGCCTGGCCCTACATCTCGCCCCAGTGTGACCCTGGGCTTCCTGGTCACCACTCTGCCTTGGCTGGGTTCCCGGGGCCATGAGGAGGACTTGCTGTTGGACCATGTGTTCCCACTCTTTGCTGCTGTTCATGGAAATTTCCTCCCAGCCCAGGTTTCTTTTGGTGCAAACACAGACACTAATCTTTTTGAAACTGCTTCCTATTCACAATACATCCGTGCTGCCTTCTGCTTGCTACTCAACTTTGAGGGTTTTTTTTTTAAAGATTATGTAATTGTACCAGATCATATACCTTTTTTTTTGTTTTGTTTTGTTTTTGTTTTTTTTTGTGGCATCAGGGATCAAACTCACAACCTTGCGCCTGCCAAATGGGTGCTTAAGCCACTGAGCCAAACTCCCCACCCTAGTTTTTTGAGATAGGGTTGCACTATCTAGTTGAGGCTGGCCTTGCACTTACATTGTAGCCCAAGCTGGCCTGGAACTCACAATGCTCCTCCTACCTCAGCCTCCTGAGTGCTAGGATACAGTGTTGTTTTAAACAAACATTAAAAATAACAGCTTTTTTAGATTAAACTTGAAATTTTATAACAGTATTGTACATATGACATTAAATACCTATTCAAAGATGTGGAATAGTAAACATTCATGACTAAGAAACACAAGGGCCGTTTCTTTGTTCTTTTTCTTTCAAATTTACACTCCATGCTGGGTGCAGTGGCACATGCCTGCAATCCCAGTACTCAGGAGGCTGAGGCCACAAAATTGAGGCCAGCCTGGACTACATAGTGAATTCAAGTCCAGCCTGAACTACATAATAATACCGTCTCAAAAAAAAAAAAATCCACAAAATTTATGCACTGGTAGCAAAGGTTTCCATTCTGGTCACCTTCTGGAACCTGGCTTCCGTGCCAGTTCGAGTCCTCCTTCCAGAAGGAGGATCCCCTTTCTGCCCGTTCTCCTGCTCTCCCCTTTCTGGACGGGTGTGGCTTCCGCAGGACCCTTCCTGCTGGAGCAGCAGATGACACGGGAGCTGCTGTCAGAGCGCAGCCGGGACTGGCCCTTTTCCTCCCAGTGTGTAAGCTGCAGCTTGCCCGAGGGAGCTGGGGTCAGGGGCCAGTCGTCCGCTCGCTCTTAACCACCGGGTCGTTTTCATCGTGGAAATGTAAATAAGTGCTGGTACTCTTGCTCCTGTAATCAAATCATAAAAGCCGGACTTGACCCATTTGTTTTAGGACTCGGTGACTTGGTGACGCCTACTGTAGTCCCAGCTGCTTCCCCGGCACTCTGATGTCCCTGACGTGACTCTGCACACTGGGAGACGCGAGGCCTCGGCGTTGTCACCCTTCCTTTGGGGAGACGCTGCTGCCTGCGCCCGCGGAGGCTGCGCCAGCTGGGGGTCTGAGCCCCTGCCTGACGAAGCTTCCCCTTGTGTCTCTGCACAGTGACACGGACCCCGGCTCCAGGCAGTGGCCCGAGTGTGACACGCTGTCCGGCTCCCAGTCCCCGCAGTCGGTGGGCAGCGCGGCTGCCGACAGCGGCACCGAGTGCCTCTCAGACTCCGCCATGGACCTGCCCGACGTCACCCTGTCCCTCTGCGGGGGCCTCAGCGACAATGGAGAGATTTCTAAAGGTACACAGTGGCGCCCCAGCAGCCCATGTGCAGGACAGAAGGGGAGCTCGTGGGAGCGAGCCTTGGTGTCTTCCTGCGACAGGGAGTGCGAGGGGGGTGTCCTGGGGCCGCCGGCGGCTGCTTCCGGGCAGGTGCTGAAGCCTTTGTGGGCCTGGGGTCCCACACCCTCCGGGAGGGTGCTCAGGGTGGTGCTCAGAGGCTGGGGCGCCGATGGCCCCCAAGTCCCTGGCCTTCCTGTCTCAGCTCGAGACAGAACAAGCCAGCCTCAGCAAGGAAGGAGCTCTGCAGAGCTGGGCGGGCGAGGGGCCCTGCGTGGGTCCTGCCTGCCTGTACCCCCGTGTTAGCCTGAACCCCACGTCTCCTCTGGGCAGTGGCCAACTTTGCTCCAGGCTGGCGCCACCCCCCAGCATGCCCTTTCTGCCCCCCACCCTCCTGAGGGTCTGCAGGCCTGGTGTGGCGTGGCGTGGCATGGCATGGCACGGCACTGTAGGGGCCACAATCCCCCGCCCTGCTTGCTGCAGTCCGGCCTTGTTGGCGTCACCAGATGCTAATTATGCCACTCTGCCTCCCATCCCGTGTCTTTGCTTTGCATCTCACAGAATTAACGGTGCGTTGTGGTCGCCTGTTCCTTCTGGGAACAGAATTAAATCAGCCACATCCTTTTCATAATCCTCTGTCTTTGTTGCTTTTCTCTCACTGCTGAGACAAAATACCCAAAGTTACGGGAGGAAAAATGTATTTGGCTCATGTTTTGTACGGCTTCAGTCCCTTGTCGGCTGGCTCCAGAGCAGGGTGGCCGGCGGGGGCAGCCGTGCATGGTGGCAGATGGCAGCAAGAGCAGGCGACCTTAACAGCGTCTCTCTGCCCCGTTTGTTTATGATGGACGTCAGCTGCTGGGATTGGGACAGTGCCAAACCAGTCAGCCAATCACACGCTCTTATTCCCAGCGTCACATGCTGTAGATTCAGCCACCTCTGGAGAAAAGGCCTGTGACTGCTTGAGGCTTTGGGGGACGTGTAGACCCACCGTAACACCCTCCTAAGCCCTCGGTTAAACATTCTGAGAGCATGGAAAAGACAAAATCGGAATAAAATACAAAATTTACTTTTGTATTTGAAATAAACTTAGTTTGGTAGAGTTTCTTATGAAAGGAGACAAAAGTGTCAAACATAAATAATATGCACAGTCGCCCCAAGGAATGGGTGCGTGGAGCCGCTGGTTGGCCCGGTTTGCGCTAGCGCGGGGTCAGGGTCAGGCCCTGGGCGCCGCTTGCCACGCCCACGTGAGTTCTGGTCTTGGAGCAGCTGCGCCCGGCGGAGGGGTCCCTCACCTGGTAGATGTGCGCTTCCTGCGGTCCCAGGCAGGGGGGTCAGTGCCCTCTGCTCTGAGTGGAGCTGCGCTCTTCTGAGTTATGGCGAATGTGTCCGTCGTCCTCCCTCTCATCCCACACCCATCATGATGTATTTTCTAAGTCTCTGGAAGGTTCCTTTGTCCTGCAGTTCAGGTTAGTTGGTTCAGGTTAGCTTGGTTAATTTTTTTAACTGGGGGAAGAGCAAAAAAAAAGCTGTTTGTTTCATCCTGGAAAAAAGAACTGACATTTTGCCTTTGATAAAGATTAGTTTGTTTTTAGCTGGGCGTGGTGGCGCACGTCTGTAATCCCAGCACTTGGAAGGCTGAGGCAGGAGGATCATTGTGAGTTCGAGACCAACCTGGGCTATAAAGTGAGTTCAAGACCAGCCTGAACTGTATAGTTAGACCCTGTCTCAAAAAATAAGGCTGGGGGTTTATTTAGCTCAGTGGCATAGCTGCCTAGCAGGTGTGAGGTTATGAGTTTGATCCCTGGTACCAAAACAAAACAAAAAAGAATTTGTTTTTGGCCACGGATGTAGTTCAGTAGCACAGCGCCTGCCTGGCAAGCCTGAGGTCATGAGTTTGATTCCTGGTGCCCCCCCCACCAAAAAAAATTAGTTTGTTTTGAAAGGATATGTTTTAGCCTACAATTCCTACAGTGTAGAATGTTGTGATAGTCCCTTACAGGACTTTATGAGCTCCCTAACCAAACTGATGGTAATCGTTTACCCTGCAGAAAAATTCATGGAGCACATCATCACGTACCACGAGTTTGCAGAGAACCCCGGACTGATAGACAACCCGAACCTCGTCATACGGATCTATAACCGGCAAGTCCTCCTGCTCTGGTCACCGCGCGACGCCCTTGCGGTTTTCCGTGCGGGCGCCGTTGTCACCGTCACCTGTGCTCGCTGCGCGGTCTGTCCGCGCTCACCCCCGCGGGGGCTCTGCTGCTCGGCCCCAGGTCGGGGCTGCGGCAGTCGGCCGTGCCGCTGCGGGGAAGCCCGAGCAGGCCGAGGGCCGCTTCTGCTGCTCCTCTGTCCCTCTCCCCTCCGCTCCCCAGCCTGCTCCGCGTTGCTCCCGCCATCTCCGTGTAACGGTTTTGCACAATTTTCATCTCACAGCTACTATAACTGGGCACTGGCCGCGCCCATGATCCTCAGCCTGCAGGTTTTCCAGAAGAGTCTGCCTAAGGTGAGCTGCCCACAAACCCAGCGGAAGGCACAGGGCTGTTTTCCTCGCGGGTGCGGGTGCCGCTCGTTAGGGCCGAGGGTGACGTTGCCGTGTGGCCGCTGCAGTGTCTCGTGTCCGCCGTCTGGGCGCCAGCTGGGCTGCACGTCCTGTCACGTGTGGAAAGCGCAGAGCTTTGGGGTGGGCCACAGCTGGTGGTGGGGCGCTCCGGGCGCGCCAGGCCTGGGTAGGAGGATGGCAGCTCTGCCGAGCTGAGTAGGGAATGGGTGCCGAGCGCGTCTCCCGTCGCCGTGGGGTGAAGAGGGTGCGGAAGGCTGACGCCTCTTCTTAGGGGGCTCCCTGAGGTTTCCCTCTGACAGCAAGAGACGCCCTGCCCGAGAGCCGCCCACTGCCAGTGGCTGGGGAGTGGGTACCGAGCTGCGGGCTGGCAGCAGCACCTCCCGACTGACCGCGCCGCTCTTTCCAGGCCACTGTCGAGTCCTGGGTCAAGGACAAGATGCCAAAGAAGTCTGGGCGCTGGTGGTTTTGGCGGAAGCGGGAAAGCATGACCAAGCAGGTAACGGAGCGGGAGGCAGCGGGGCCCCCAGGCTGGAGACAGGGACTCTGGTCTCACCCTAGACCTCACAGCTGGACTCTGCCATGGCTGACGGTCACCGTTTCCGAGCAAGATGCTCGAGTGGCCCTGTCACCATCAGGCATGGTCCCTGCTCCAGCCGGCGCCGAGCCACCCAGGGGTGGGGGTCACCTCTGCGCCTGGGACCTGAGCCTGGCCGCTGTGTGCGTCTGGGACTTCGCTTCTGGCTGTCGGATGGCGCTCGCCTGGCAGCGCGCGGCCCTCGGGTCCTGTTCCGGTGTGGGTTGGGGTCCTGCTCCCTCCTGAGCACGCTGCGCGAGGGGCTCATCACTGCCCTTGTCGTCTTTCTCTTCCAGCTGCCAGAGGCCAAGGAGGGGAAGTCGGAGCTGCCTGCAGCCAGCGACCTGCCCGCCAGTGCCATGGAGCCAGCCAGCGCCAGGTGGGGCCCTGTCCCCCTCCACCCCCTGCTCAGTGCGGGCCACCACTCGGGCATTGCAGCAGCTGGCAGGCTTAACTTTAGTTAGCGACAGCTTTGTCCTTAGGCAGATGTGGCGTTTGATGGCCTGTTGGTGCCACTTGGCTGAGGGCCTCTCTCAGAGACTGGCCTCAGTGCAGGGGTGGGTACGCCGTCTCTGCCCTGTGGATCCCTTAGCGCATCCAGGGCGTGGGGTCGACTGGGAACATGGCACTTGGAGTCCCTCACATTGAGGGGCCTTGTCCCCAGTGAGGGAGGCCCGAGGGAGGCTTCGGGCCGGGGTTGGTCAGGCGGCTCATGCTGTCCTAGTTCCTGCCATCGGTTTCTGTCCCCACCCCCATGCCCAGTGTCTGGCCAAGGAATTTGTCTTCCTGCAGCTCAGCCTCTCCTCGGCAGGGCTGTGTGAAGTTCCTCTCACCGGCGCACACACTGACACTTTCTTTCCCGTGTACCTTTGGAAACATACGTACCCTTGCTAACAGCACTGCCCAGCGTGGCAGAAAAGTGCTGGCCCCCTGGTGCGGGGCAGGGCTGGGGGTGCCCGTGTTCAGGCACCAGGGGCCGTGCGCCTGAGAGCCCGGGGCCTCGGTGAAGAGCTGGGTGCTGACAGCTTGGTGTTCGCTAGGCTGACGGAGGACGACACGTCTAGTGATGAAGGCTCCCAGGAGCTGGAGGAGCCCGTCGCCATACAGCCCCTGCCCGCGGAGGCCTTGAGCCACGGCAGCAGCCCCTCCTACCGCAAGTCGCTGCGGCTCTCCTCGGACCAGATCGTGAGTCCTGACATCGTTCTGCGCTCGGCCACCTCTGCGCTCAGCGCCCCCGCCCAGCAGAGCCCACCCTGACCCCGGCAGGCCCTGTCCCTCGGCCCGGCGAGTCTCACACTGCCATGCAGCGCGGGCGCGACAGGCGAGGGAGGCATCCTGTTTACTTCAATGGCATCTGCTGGCCTGGGCCCCAGGCACTGGGCAGGGCGGGGCTCCTGCTGGGGAGGCAGCACGGGCAGGTGTCGGGGTCACAGCAGCCCTGCGAAGCCCACACCCCTCGTGGGAGCCGGGGTCAGGCCAGGCTGGGTGGCGTCGGGAGCCCGGTGCGTGGTGGACTCTGTGCTAAACCTCGGTCCTCCCCTTGTCCGTGTTCTGACGTTTGCCTGAGAAGGCGAAACTGCAGCTCCATGATGGCCCCAATGACGTCGTGTTCAGCATCACGACCCAGTACCAAGGCACCTGCCGCTGCGCGGGGACCATCTACCTGTGGGACTGGAATGACCAGGTCATCATCTCCGACATCGACGGGACAATAACCAAGTGAGCGCGGTGGCAGGGAGGTGGGGCGGCCCTGGAGAGTGGCGGGAACCGGGCCGCAGAGGTGCGGGATGGACAGGACGCGGCTCTGCGCCGTCTCCAGCGGGCGCTGGGCTGCCCTGGACCCCACGCAGCAGGTGGCCGTTCCTGGGAGCTGCTCGGCCTGGCGACTCCTGACCGCCAGGCCCCTCTGCTGCTGCCCCGCAGGTCTGATGCTTTGGGCCACATCCTCCCGCAGCTGGGTAAAGACTGGACCCACCAGGGCATCGCGAAGCTCTACCACTCCATCAATGAGTGAGTCCCGGCCCTGCGCACCCCCCGGGGCGGGGCAGGCCGTGCGTGCGTGACCCGGAGCCCCGTGCTCCCCACCGCGTGGCCCAGTGGCACTCGGCTTTCCCGGTGACCTGAGCCGCCCCCTCTCCTGGTGTGGGCATCATAACCACCGTTCTCCATCCAGAATTTAACATGACAGCTGCCGTGCGTTTCTGGCTTATTTCCTGGGCATTTTCTGAGCGGGTGGTGCGGGCACACGTGGGCCACGGCCACCTGGGGCTCTCGGGGGCGTCCTCGGGATCGCCAGGCCTTCGGGTCCCCAGGTTGAAGTGGGCTCCCCCTCGGCCTCTGCTGGGAATGCCATAGTAGGAGCCGTGACTGCGTCGGCTGCCTGGGGGTGCCCTCGTCTGCCTCCTGGACGGCTCCCACCCGGCATGTGTCCCTGTGAGCAGGCCCTGGCCGGGATGCCCCCTGCTCACCCTGGGACCCAGCCCCCCGCAGTCTCGCCACGGAGGAGGGGATCTGCGTCCCGGCCCGGCTGCCTGCGGAGCTTAGGGACCTGCTTTTCCCAGCACCCAGGAGGAGCCATTCGCATCTCTCGAACAGAAAGCTGTGGGGTTCGTTTGCTGTCCAGAACGGGGTGAGAACAGCGTGCTTTGTGTCCCCCCAGGAATGGCTACAAGTTCCTGTACTGCTCGGCCCGCGCCATCGGCATGGCCGACATGACCCGCGGCTACCTGCACTGGGTCAACGACAAGGGCACCATCCTGCCGCGGGGGCCCCTCATGCTGTCGCCCAGCAGCCTCTTCTCCGCCTTCCACAGGTGTCGGCCCTGCCGTGGGTGGGAGGAGGGGGGTGGCTCCCAGGCCCTGGAGGGTCCCGGAACTGCTCGCTGGCCCACCCCGGGGGGCACTGACCTGTCGGCCTTGGTGACTTCTTTCCTAGGGAAGTGATAGAAAAGAAACCAGAGAAGTTCAAAATCGAGTGTCTCAATGACATCAAGAACCTGTTCGCCCCGACCAAGCAGCCCTTCTACGCCGCCTTTGGGAACCGCCCCAACGTGCGTGTCCTGGCCCCGACGGGGGGCGGGGTCTCGGGGTCCCTCTCACTCAGCTGTCACCGTACTGTGGGGAAGCCCGGAGGCCAGGTCTGCCCCAGAGCGACACGACACGCGGTGTGGTTTCTGCTGCGTGTCCCCAGGCAGCCCCGCCTCCAGGCTTCTGTTCTGCCGTAAGGCGGCCTGAGCCCGGAGCCTTCGCGCTGCACCGCTTCCCCAGCCCTTCCCCAGTGCTCATTTTGAGACAGGGTCTCTCTAAATTGCCCGACCAGGGTGTGAATTGGGATCCTCCTGCCTCAGCCTCCCAGAGAGCTGGGATCATAGGCCTGTGCCACTGTGCCTGGCTCCGCCCCAGGTTCTAAGCTGCGGCTTTGGAGAACCCCAAACCCAGGCTGGAACACGTCCCCAGCCCCCTCCCATCCTGCGGGTCGCCAGCTGGGTGGGTCGTGGGCGGAGCTGCAGTCCCTGCGCTGCCCATGTCCCCGGGAGCCCTCCACAGGGTCTGCGCGGCCCTCATTTCCTGTGCTCCCGCAGGACGTCTACGCGTACACGCAGGTTGGCGTCCCAGACTGCAGGATCTTCACCGTGAACCCCAAGGGAGAGCTGATCCAGGAGAGGACCAAAGGGAACAAGTCCTCGTGAGTGCGCCCGCGGGGATCGGGGGCGGGGGCCGCCGTGGGGCCCGGCCGGTGGAGGGTGACAGCCTGTCCCCCCAGGTACCACAGGCTCAGCGAGCTGGTGGAGCACGTGTTCCCGCTGCTGAGCAAGGAGCAGAGCTCCGCCTTCCCGTGCCCGGAGTTCAGCTCCTTCTGCTACTGGAGGGCGCCCGTCCCCGCTGCGGACCTGGACGCCCTGGCCTGAGCCTGCGCCGCCTGAGGAGGAGGAGGAGGAGGAGGAGGAGGAGGAGGAGCATGGGCGCCGCCCCGGAGCTGCAGAACTCAACGGGCACAGGAGCCTCGAGGCACGAAGACGGGGCACAGCGCACAGCACCTGTCACAGCTGAGGCTCCTCGGCCCCGTGCCCCGGCGGCCTGGGCCCTGTCCACCCGGGGAGGAGAGCCCTGCTGCCTGCGGCCCGGCCTTTCCTTCCTCCCCGCCGGGTCTGGCTCAGGTGGCCCTCGGTCTCGCGTGGGGACGGGACTTGTGATCCTCTCTGCTCCCGGCTCAGCAGGACGCAGGGTGACGCTGGCTTCAGGGCCGGGAGCCCCAGTGCTGCGCATGGGGTCGGGGGAGCCTGTGAGACCCGCAGGGACGCGGCCCGGCGTGGTCACGGCAGCACACGTGGTTGCCGGGTCCAGCAGGGCTAGTGATGCTCCCTGTGGTGACAGCCAGGTAGCTGCTCTCGGGGGGCTGAGGGGACCCCAGCAGCCCGGGGCCTGGTCCTGCTCTGCAGACGTGGAGAGTGAGAGCCCGGCCGGTGTCTGCGCGGTCACACGGGGGCTTGTTTGAGTTCATGTCCCCCAAAGTGAGACAGAGGGAGCGCTGGGGACCCCTGCCCCAAGGAAGGCCCAGCTTTCCCAGCGTCCCCCAGCGGGGTTCCCAGGACAGGGTGTTTGGGGGCTCTGGCTGTCGCACAGAGGTCCTGGGATGCAGCCGCAGGTCCCCGTCGTCGCCACGCCTCGGTGGCCGCCCTGGGTGGTCAGCATTTCTGCCTAGGTAGTTTGTTCCCTTTCCTGACAGTGCTTCTCCTCAGATGCGTAGCCTCCCAGAGCATCCGGCCAGGGGCTGGACGCCGCCTGTCCCCATGTCCAGCAGCCCCAGCCTGGTCGCGTGGCAGTGGGGACGTAGGGTGATGCATGCGAGGCTCTCGCTGACAGCAGAGCCAAGCAGTGCTGCGGTGGGCCGCGCGCGTCTGGGCCGGAAGCCCATTGCCATTTGGTACAAATGACATTCGTTCTTTCTGTGAAAGAGAGACGCCCCATGTATTTGCACACAACCCTCTGACAGCGAGCAGCGTCACCTCCGCTGTCTTCCCCTGAGGGCGCTCCTAGGGGAGGCCCCTTCCCTCCTCTGGGCCCTCGGACTGCGGAGCTCACGGAGCTCGCCGTGGCCTCGCCAGCGGCCCGGCCTGGCGGTGTTGGTACTGCTGACCTCGAGCCTGCTGCAGGCCGAGTCCCCAGCCCCCGCTGCCCCCAGGGCGAAGCCCCGCCTGCCCTGCCTGCGGGCCTCCTTCAGAGCTGGGTTAGGGACACGTTCCTCCAGGGCAGGGGCGACTTCGGAGTGCTGGGGAGGGGCCGGGATGCTGCCCCGCACCTGGGAGCCACATTCCGCCGACCGTGCCGCAGGGTTGGAGGCGGCCTCGGCCCTGAGAGTTGTCAGGAGCTAATCGTAGCCATCAGTGCAGTTCTCTTAGCTGTGGTGAAGACGTCTTCAGATGAGTGGCTCATATTTTGGTGCAGTGTTTGATGTTCAAAACAAAATGTTACAACAATAAACTGAAAGCGTAAAACCCAGTGGGTTTGGCTCTTTCCTTCAGGGACATTCAAACCATCTTCTCCACACCCCAGCCAGGAAGCGATGGCTTCCAGAAAGCAGCCCTCTGACCTTTGCGGGAAGGACTCTCCTGTGGGCTTATTTTGGAAGACACGTTCCAGAGAGCACGGACCTGAGCAGTGGTCGGGAAGCGACCTGTGGTGCCCCGGGAGCCCTGACCAGGGACTGCTGCCACCCCGCCCCTAGGGTCCCTGGGGTCCCACCAGCACCCCCTCGTGTGTGTGCTTTCGAGCCTGCAAACTCTGGTCCACGCCCCCGTCCCCAGACTGGGCAGTGCGTGCTGCGCTCTTGGGGAGCCCGTTTATCCCCCTGCTGCCACTGTGGCGAGGGCGGGGTGACAGGGACTGAGGGTCCCTGGCTGTGCACACAGACAGAGCCTCACTGTGAGGAAACGGACCTGACCCCAAGGGCACGGCGCCCCGCACCCCGCATCGGCATGCGCCCCTTCCCGTGCGGGCCTGTGAGGACAGCGGGGTGCACACTCGGAAAGCAGGTGAAGCCCTGCTTGGGACCAGTGGGCAGGGGCCTGGTGCCTGGGACACAAATAGCCCTTTCCTTTCAAGCTGCAGATAACCGGCAGGCGACCGACGGGCTGACAGGCCGGGACTCGGAGCTCCCGCCATGCGGAGACCATCTCCGGCGGGGCTGCCCTCTGGCTCCTGTCCGCAGGGATCGCTTAGTGTTGTTTGTCGCCGTTCGTCCGTGGGCAGTGCGCCGCGTGGGAAGCGGGCGGCCCCGGCAGTGTCGTCTGCCCTGACAGCCCCCCAGCCACAGCGCCCTGATTTCAAAAGTCATTGCCTCCGTGGGGCGCACGGGTGTGCGCCTGTAGTCTCGGCCTGGCTGCGTTTAATCCTAGCTCTGGAAGAGCAAAGGCCCCGAGGGCGGAGCCCAGGCGGCTGTTCCTGGAGGGGAGGCGGCGTCTCCCTGGCGCTGTCCCCTCTGGCACTGGGCACAGGGCGAGGGTGAAGGCGCGTGTGTGGCCAACTGGGCTTTTCCTGAAAACACTGCTGCTGGGTTTTTTCCATGAGTCACTTCTAGGACAGCCAGGGACACCGCGGCGACCTCTGGCCACGTCCCCAGCCGCACACACCAGGGCAGGGATGCCGTTGTCTCCGCACTTGGACGGGAGGCCCAGGCTTGGAGGGAGGCCTGCACGAGCTGGGGGAGAGCCTGCGGGGGCGGGGCCACTGTGACTTCCTGCTGCGGGTCCCCTCCTCCCCCATCCCCGCCCCCACCGTGTGCCTCCCAGGCCCTTCTCCCCGCGGACCCCTTGCCTTCCGGCCCACCTTCCCGCCCTGCCCCCGTGCCTGTCTGCAGCCGGATCGTGCTCGGGCCTCTTGTTGCTTAGGAACCGAGTCCGTTAGGGCGCATTAGCCTGGGACCGGCCTAGGAGATGTGAGACCAGCCTCCTGGGCCGCGGCCTCGGCCTCGGCCTTCGCACATCTGGTCTCGCTTCCAGCCGAAAGCAGTTTTACGGTCATGGTTAATTCCTGAGCCATAAGGAGCCAGGGCAGAGAGGGGTCGAGGTCTGACATCTTTATTGACACTCCCAGTCTTCGCACTGAAATCGCGCAAGTCCTCCCAGGAGCCCGGGCGCTGGGCGGCCGCAGTCTCTGCTGGGCCCCGTGTGGGGCCCGGGCTGGCCGCTCGGGGCGGGGCCGGGCCGGCCGTCTTCAGTGTTTGGACTCTCCTCCTGCACGGCGGGGTCTCCGGGAGGGCCGGAGCCCGGGACGGGGCGAGGGAGGCGGAGGGCAGGGGCTTCCCGGCCTGCCCGTCGCACAGCCCAGCGCTCCAGCCTGTACCCAGACCGCGTCCTCGGAGTCGGGGGCCTGGGCGCCGGCACCTAGAGGTGGCCGAGGAAGGGGTACAGGAACACCCCGCTGAAGGTGGAGTACACCTCGTCGGAGTCCGTGTGCGCCAGCCGGCCGCCCGTCAGCACCACGCTGACGCCGTCGCCCGCCCTCAGGTGCACCACCAGGTGGAAGGCGCCGGGGCCCCCGCAGGCGTGCGCCGCCCCGCGCGGCCCGTGCACCTCCAGCAGCTCGCGCCTGTACCCGGCTGTGTGCAGCTGCGCCACGCTGGCGTTGGCCACCGACAGCACGGCTTCCACGTAGGCGTCGCGCTCGGGCGTGAGCGTGGCCGTGATCAGGTAGCGCCCGTCGTACGGGGCCGTGAAGACACCTGCGGGAGAGCGGGGAGGACGTCAGCTCGCGCAGCGGGCAGCCTGGACACTAGGGGACCTCGGGGACGCCCTGCATAGCCGTGTGCTGCGCAGGGCCTGCCGGGCCTTCGTCCCCACCCTGTGCACAGCTCAGGGGGCCCCCAGGGCCACTCCCTGGGGAGCAGCGCCCCAAGGCCACTGTGCCCACCCAGGACGCGGCTCTGCCCCCAGCCCAGGTGACCCGGGGGCCCCGGTAGAGGAGGCAGCCAGCCGTGGCTCTGGGCCCACAGAGGAGGTGGTGCCCTGCGTGCCCGTGACGGCAACAGATGCAAGCCAGGCAGCCGCTCTTCCCACGCGCCCGAGCCACCTGGAGGGAAAGCAGCCGGCTTCGGTTTCGGGGGGCCGTGCCCAGGCTGCCGAAGGGAGGCCCCACGCCAGGCCGGGTGCGGCACTCACCAGTGCTGGGGTCGTAGACGTCGCCGTCGTTCACCAGCACCTTGTTGAAGAGGACGACGCCCCCGTCGCTGCGGAACGGCTTCTGAGTGAGTCCAGCCGAGAAGGACACCAGGCCGGGCACCAGGAGCCCTGGGGGAGAGGCCGGGGCGGGGACAGCCCGGAGGCCGTTTTAGTGAGCCGGGACACAAAGCTCCACCGAGACAGACTGCGTGTCACACCCAGGGGACGCTGGGGACCGGCGAGGCTGAGGTGAGGCCCGGAGAGGTGGCCCACGCCTGTAATCCCAGCACTCAGGAGGCTGAGGCAGGAGGACCACAAGTTCAAAGCCAGCCCGGGCTACACAGTGAAACCCTGTCTCCAAAAATAAAAACCCGTCTAGGCGCGGGGGTGACACTGGCTGCTGTTGCCTGGGGGGCCCTGGCACCCTAGGCCCTCGGGGCTGTCGGGACCACGCAGCACCCAGCCACCCAGCGGTGCCCAGCCCAGGACACTGAGAGCGAGGCGAGCGAGGATAGGAAGCCCAAGGCACTGCCCTGGGTCACTGCACGTACCTGGGGCGGCTGCAGGCGGCGTCTGGGGGTACCCTGAAAAGAGAGGGGTGTCAGTGCCACAAGCCCTGTGGGTCTAAAGCAGCGGACGCAGTGTGCGTGGTGCAGGGGCGGCGGGCGGGCAGCTGGGCAGACCACAGCATCCCGGCCGGCAAAGGTCGCTGTGAGCCCAGCCTCGGGAGGCTGAGGCAGGAGGAGCACAGGTGTAAGGCCAGCCTGGTGACTCATCGGAGACCCTGTCCCAGCGTGAAAATTAAAGGGCTGGGGATGAAGCTGGGTTTGATCCCCGGGACTACCAAAAATAAAAATTAAACACCCGGCAAGGGACCCTGCCAGCCCTGGTCTCCGCAGTGACGCGGCTGACCAAGCAGCCCCAGGGGCCCGTCCTGGGCACACAGCTGCCACGGGAAGGCCTGACCCAACCCTGAAGGGGGCCCTGGGGTGCCCGAACCGCCTGGGCCCATGGCCACTGACGCCACAGCCTGCGCAGGGTGGGCTCCCATAGGCCCCACACTGGGGACATGGCCATGGGGTCCGCTTCGGCCCTGGCTCACACACAAGCTCCCCTGCCGTCCTCTGCCGTCACCACAGTGGGGACAGCGTGGCGCTGATGGCTCCCCAAAGCGTGGCGCTGATGGCTCCCCAAAGCACAGGCCCCGCTGCCCGGCCCCCAGCTCCCTGCGCCCCCTCCTGGGACAGACCTGTGCCGCAGAGG
The DNA here is from genome assembly GCA_004363535.1 of Dasyprocta punctata. NCBI lineage: Eukaryota > Metazoa > Chordata > Mammalia > Rodentia > Dasyproctidae > Dasyprocta > Dasyprocta punctata. The sequence continues at coordinate 8,773 of RJWM01007102.1, read as the reverse complement.
GGCGAGGGGGTCCCTGCCTGCCTGCCAAGCCCCCTGGGACGTGGCCACAGCGTGCCGCCCCTGGCCACCCGAGCACCCTGGGGCCCACAGGTGGCCCCGACTGTCCCCTGCTGCGACCCCCCGCTCCCAGGGGCAGCTTACCTGGGGCGCCCGCGTAGCCCTCGGCGCTGGGCTCAGGCCGGTGCCCGCTCTGCCCATCCACACCCCGAGGCAGGCCCTTGCCCCACACGGCCTTCCTGCCCGGGGGCCCGGCCTCCCCTGTCTCCGTCCCCACCCCGCCGGCACCCGGCAGGGGGGGCGGCCCTGGCCGGCCGGGGCCAAATGGTGCAGGCAGCGGCTGCTCCGGGGGCCACGGCGCCAGGGGTCGCTTGGGCCGCCGGTCCGTGGGCCACTGTGGCACGGCCTCCTCGGGGGGCGCCAGGCTCGGCTCAGGCTGCGGTGACGTGGCGGTGGCCTTGGCTGGTACCAGCGGGGTCTCGCGGCTGGGGGACACTGCAGAGGGCTCCCCAGCTGCGTGGAGGAAGCAGATGCACAGGGTCACCAGAGTCCCCGCCTTGGGGACGCCCACTTGCCCGGGGCACAGCGTGGGTCAGCCTGCCCGAGTCTGCTGGGGAAGCCGGGTCACCCAGAGGACTCCAGCCTCTCCTGCATCGTGGGCCGGGCTCCCCACTCCAGCACCCCAAATTCCTGATGGCACTGCACGTCGGTGCCATCAGCCGCCCGCAGCCTCTGAAGCGGCTCGGCTTGGGGTGGCTCAGGACAGCAGTGGAGACTGCACGGCCACCATCGGGGGACCCAGGCAGGCGTCGGCGCTCAGGCCGCCCTCACAGCCGGCACAGATCCCAGCGGGCAGGGCCGGGAACCGCCCCTCGGGCCAGCAGGGCCTGGGGACGCTCCGGGGTGACCCTCTGCGCCCCACCACTGCCCCGCTGGTCTCCGTAGTCAGCCAGAAGCTGCCGCCCTGGGCCCCCACACCCCTGGGAAGGCCTTCGGGCCCCTCTGCGGCGGCCCCGGCCCAGGCCCTGCAAGGTGCAGAATGCGCACACCCCACAGCCCAGGCCGGGCAGGACCGGCGCAGGAGGCACCGAGGCCACGCCCGCCGTCCAGAGGCCCCAGAGCCCGCCAGGGCCGCGCGGCTTCCGAGCAGCTGCCCCGCCCCCCGGGAACGAACCCTGACTCTGCCAGCCTGTAGGGGGCGCAGCACCCAGGCCGGCGTCACAGCTGTGAGCGGCGGTGAAGGCGACAGCTAAGCCGCTGCTGGGCCCAGCGCCTTGAGGCTGTCTGGTGGCGCCGTCATCGCAGCACGCGGAAGGCTGAGGCAGGAGGATCACCACAAGGTTAAGAACACAGCCTGGGCTGCATCTGTTCACTAAACTGGACCCAAAGCGGGCGTTCACGGCCAGCGCCCCTCACCGGAGCGAGACGCTGAGGCCCCCCGCCATGCCGAGGCCGCTGAGCCGGGACTGTGTGACACCTGCTCCCGCCCCTGCTGTGCTGGGCCTGAGCGGGCCTGGCGCCCTGCAGGACTCGGTGCCCGCCACGGGTGCCGAGGGCTGAGGAACCAGACCGCGGGAGGGGCTGACGAGAAACCCAGCCGGCGGGGGCGGGGGGCGCCCCCCGTGGCCGGGACAGGCTCCCCACACACAGCTGCGGCTCACGGCCCTGCGTGCTGAGAAATCCGAAGACGGGCTCCCGGGGTGGGGCCCCAGGGTGGGCTGAGGCAGGTGGGCTCCACTTCCCCAGGACTAACAGGTGTGCTCAGGGCTTCGAGCCCGTTCTCGGGACAGGGAGGCGCGGCGGCCGGGGCGCTCAGGGCTGCCCTCGGCTGTGGGCAGAACCCACAAGAGCTGAGACACCCGGGGAACAGAAGGGGCTCCTCCCGCTCTCGTCACCTTGCTCCCCATCCCAGAAGGACCCGCAACAGAAGGTGGGGATTTGTGTTTGATTTTGGTTTTGGTTCTTAGTTTTATGTAGCCCAGGCTGGCCTCAAACTCCCAGCGATCCTCCTGCCTCAGCCTCCTGAGTGCTGGGATGACAGGTGTGCACCACCCCGCCCAGCCAAAAAATGCTTTACCGTGGCTGAACCCCAGCATGGGGTTCGGTTTGTTGGTAGAAATCCCCAAGCTGACTAAAGTGCACCCGCGCACGGGCAGGGGCAGGGGCAGCGGCAGGGGCAGGGGCAGGGGCAGCAGGTGGGCGGGCCCTGCGGGGCCCGGGAGAGAAGCAGGAAGCAGCCTGGGCGGAGCGGGTGGTGGGGGGCTCTCCCGAGCCGGAGGGGCTGAGTGCAGCTTTAGCCACGCGTCTGGGGCTCCCACCACGGGGCCTCCCAAGCCGGCGTCGGGGTGCTGCACCTCACACGGCCGCTGCGGGGACGCAGGGCCGCCACCGTCCGGGTCCAAGTTCCACAGCCAGGCTGTGGGGCAGCAGACCGGGCAGCGGCTGTGAAACCCGGCCCCAGCGGCCCCACACCGCTGAGTCCAGGCCGCCGCCAAGGCCGGCTGCGTCTGCCCAGCTCAGCAGAGACGGCTCCATGGAAACAGGCACTTAAAGCTGCCCTGCTCCTAAATGAAACGGTGTGGCCGTGTTCCTGCGGTCCCAGCACTTGGGAGGCTGAGGCGGGCGGGTCCCCACCTGGGTTACACAGCAAGACCCTGTCAACGCTCCCCACCCCCAAAAAAACTCCTGAGGACCAGAGCGCCGGCCCTGGGAGGAGTCACCCCGAGAGGCGACGGGGAAGGGAAGTGGGAGAAGAAAAGGGAAGCTGGGCGTGGTCACCAGAGGATCCCGAAACACTGCTGTGGCTTCACCACAGGGCTGTCCCTTCCTGAAAGCGTGACGCGGGAGAGACCTCCGTGACCGCAGCAGCGTCACCCGGCACCTTCCTCCCTAACGCCAGCGCCCCTCACCCTGCCGCGGGGTCCCCAGCGTCAGGCCAGGACCAGACGCCGAGCCGCCTCCCGCCCCTTCTGTTTATTCCCATGTTGAGTCAGGGCCTCGCTCAGCTCCCCTGGCTGGACTTGAACTGGCGATCTTCCTGCCTCATCTGAGAGATTTGTGCCTGAAGCTGTAGATGCTGGAAGAGCAGATTTCTAGGCCTTCAGTGCTGCCCAGCTGATCCCCAGCTCAGAAAAGGACAAGAGCCAGGCGTGGCGGCACACATCTGTGAGCCCAGCACCCGGGAGGCTGAGGCAGGAGGGTTGCTGTGAGTTCGAGGCCGGCCTGCATAGTGAAAGCATGTCTCAAAAAAGAAAAGAAGATGAAAAAGGTTCTGAAAGGACAAGAAAGGGGCGAAGCCCCCGGGGCTGCCCGCTCTGCCCCCAGGGTGAGCCAGGCGCAGGCCGGGTGCCCTCACCAGGGGAAGGGGCTGCGTGTCGGGCAGGGCTGGCGGAGCTTGATGTCCGGCCCCACTGCTCACACCTGGGACTCACACCGCCCTCGGGGCGGGCGTCACGGTGATTTCTAACTCCTGGCAGGGGAGGGAGAGGTGGCGCGGAGACCAGGAGCCGCGTCACCTGCGTGCAGGAGCCGGGATTCCAACCCTGACAAGGCAGCCGCATCGCCTGGCTGTCACCCTGCAGGCTGTCACAGTGTCCAAATCCAAGCCCTTCGCCCCGCTGCCCACGAGCCCTGCACCACCTGCTTCCTGCCCTCTCGACCTCACTGCGCATGCTCTGCCAATCCGCAGTTGAGAGTCAGGACAGACGCACCCTGCCCCAGGGCCTTTGCATGTGCTGCCAAGCCTCTTCCCCACACACAGCCTGCAGGGCCTGAGCCCTGAGCACATTCTCATCTCCAGTCACCCGTCAGCCCCACAGGGCGGCCGTCCCCAGGGGCCTTCCCGCTCCTGCACCTGGCTCTGGCTTGTCATCCCCCAGCACCATTGCTAATGGAACCCAGAGCTTTATCTGGACGGCTGTCCCCCTCAGGCAGAGCCAAGGACCACATGCACAAAGACACCAACACGGCCTGGCTCGGGACACTGCTGGCTGCACGGACACGTGGGCATCAGGAGAGCCAGGGCGGGAGAGCGACGGATGGCACAGTGGCGCTCCAACTCCGGGAAGCTAAGCGACCTCTCATCCCAGCACTGGGGGGGCTGAGGCAGGAGGGTCACTGCAAGCTCAAGCCCAGCCTGGGCTACACAGGGAGACCCTGTCTCAAAATCCAAAACAGAGCAAGAATGGAAAGAACCGGCCCTCACTGCCCCCGGGCTTCTCCCGGGCCCCGTCCACCTGCAGACCACGCCTGTCTTCCCCGCGGGGACCGAGGACCCCCTCCCAGCAGCCCCGATCCACAGTCAGCGGCCCGTGAGTGCCCAGCCCGCGCTTCCCTGTGACAGCGCTGCCAGGGCCCCTGGAGCTTGGCCTCAGTCTCCCCGGCCAGGCTCGCTCCACAGGCTACAGGGCGCTCTGCTTGTGTTGTTGTCTTGTTTTGGTTTTTATTTTTATCTTTTTTTTTAAGACAGGGTCTCGCTATATGGTCCAGGCCGGCCTTGAGCTCACTATGTAGCCCAGGCTGGTCTGAAACTCCTTGCGATCCTCCTGCCTCAGCCTCACGAGCGCTGGGATGACAGGTGTGAGCCACCACGCCCGGCTCAGCTTGTTTTCTGTCTGGCTCAGTCCCTGTGATTTCCAGAAGTCTGTGTGGCCACGTCAGCCCGTCCAGCCCTGAAGGCCAAGTCTGGAGGCCACGCCCTCCCCCACGCCACCCACTTCCGGGCCCTGCCTGTTACCCGAAAGCAGCATCCAGACAGTGCTGGATGGCCAGGCACAGTGGCTGTGACCACACACCGTCCCGTGACCTCTGCTCACATTCCGGAGCCCGGGGCCCCGTCTACCGAGTGACTCCCGCAGCGCGCCCCGGGCCCGCCTGGACCAGGTCAGGAGCCACACTGGCCATGGCGGCCGTGAGGTCTCAGCCAGGGTGTGCAGTGCTGGTCACCTGCACGGACAAGGTCCAAGGACGACGAGAGGAGGGAAATGAGGAGGGAGGAGTCGGGGCCTGGTGGTGCACGCCTGTATCCCAGCACAGGGAGGGCGAGGCAGGAGGATCACTGCAGATTTGAAGCCAGTCTGGGTTACACAGCAAGACCCAATCTTGGGGAGAAAAAAAAACAGAAAAGGGAAGGTGGTGCAGCTGTCAAGCTCAGCTCACCTGCTGGTGGCGGGAAGGTGGCCAGGCCTTGCAGGTCCGGGGAGATCTGGAAGACGTGGCTGTAGAACTGCCGCACGGAGCTCTGCAGGCCGGAGAGGTCCCGGGCCTGCGCCCTGAGTGTGCCATTCATCTGCCGGACGCAGGCCCACAGCCCGGCCACGTGCCTGCCCAGCCCCTCCTTGATCCGCTGCAGGCTGCCGGCCACCGCGTCCAGCCTGCCGCACGTCCTCTCCAGCAGGGACACCCGGCCCTCCACCGCGGCCAGCGCTCCCTGCACCCCGCGGGCCTGCTGGCTGCACATGGCCAGCCCGGCCTGCACCTGGGCCTGCAGCCCCTGCCACCTGTCCTCCAGCTGGGCGCAGCACGGGGCCCCGGGCTCCTGCGGGGCTGGGAGGGTCCCCCCCGGCACCGCCTGCTGGCCCTCAGTGCCCTGGCCGGCCGCAGCGCCCGGCCCCGCTCTGCAGGCGTCCACGGCCTCCTGCAGGCGGCTCACGCTGGCCTCGGTGCGGTTGAGCCGGGACTGCAGCGCGCCGAGGTCCTCCTGCAGCCGCTGGATGCTGCGCTCGGCGGCCTGGAACCCGCGCTGCACCGTGTCGTTGAGGGCTTTCCAGAGGCTCATGCTGTCCCCGTCCCCGTCCCCGGGGGGCAGGCCCTGTCCGCACCTGTCCTGCACCCCCTGCACCTGCTCCTTCAGGCGCTGCAGCTCGGCCAGGACGCGGGCACCGTCCCAGCTGGGCCCCTCGGGCAGCGCCCAGCCCTGGCTGCCGTTGACCACCTGCGGGAGGACGCTGTCCAGCCTGTCCTCCAGGGAGTGGACCTTCTGGTCCAGCAGCTGCCGCAGGTCCCCGACCTTGCCGTCGATGGCCCCGCGCAGGGTCTCCTCCACGTAGAAGCAGTGCTCCTCCGCGTTCCGCTCCGTCACGTTGATCCTGGCATCCAGTTCGTCCCACCTGGCGTCGAAGTCTGTGTCCACTTCCGGGGCGGCCAGGCGCGCGAACTCGTTGTCCAGGCGCCCATTCAGCATCCTGGTGGCCTCAGCCACGCGCTCAATCTTCTGGTCCAGCGTCCGGATCTGCGGGCCCCAGTCGCCGTCGCCGTCGCCGCTGCGGCAGCAGCCAGGCCGGGCCGCGGGGTCCTGGAGCCGGGCGCGCAGGTCCCCGAGCTCGCGCCTGAGCCCAGCCTCCTTCTCCGAGAGCAGCTCCAGGACGCCCAGGTAGCCGCTGCCGTAGTCGTCGCACTGCTGCTGCAGCCCCAGCAGCTTGTACTCGCAGGTGTCCTTGAGGTCGCCCAGCTTGCGGTCCAGGCCCTCCAGCAGCTCCTCGCGCAGCGCCTCCAGCCTGCCGTCCACGTAGGCCTGCAGCAGCTCGGGGGCGCTCAGCGTGGCCGTGGGGCCCTGCGCGGCCTCCTGCAGCTGCCGCAGCCGCCCCTCGTGGCCCCGTACCTTCCCGTCCGGCTCCTCCAGCTTGTCGCTCTTGGTCTTCAGGGTGTCCTTGACCTCGGCCAGCTCCGACTTGATGTCCCTCATGCCGGGCGGGATGCCGGGGCGCTGGGCCACCTCTGTGCCCCCGGGGCTGGTGGGGCTGGGTGCGGGCGGGGGGTGCGGGTCGCCGACCCGGGAGCCAGGCGTCCTGCCAGCGTCTTCTCCGTCGTCGTCGTGGGCTGAGGGCTTCGGGGGCCCGGTGACCCCCGCCAGGGAGCCCTGCAGGTCCAGCACCGTCCTCGTGAGGCGCAGCACGCGCTCCTCCAGCTGCTGGACCTTCTCCTGCAGCTCCCGCGGCCCCTGCTCCAGCGCCGTGGCTCGCGTCGGGGGCAGAGGGGCCTTGGCCGGGGGGGCCCGGCTGGGCTCGTCCTTATCTGTCAGGAGAGAAGTCGGACACAGTGAGCGAGGCGTCGACGCCTTCTTCCGAATCCAGAGAACGAGACTGGGACCTAACACGCGCCCAGGCGGTGCGGCGGCTGCACCCGTGATCCCAGCACTCAGGAGGCTGAGGCAGGAGGATCGCCATGGATTAGAGGCCAGTCTGGGCTACATGGTGAGACTCTGTCTCCAAAAACCCAGGACAGAGACAGAGAGGACATGCTTGTGCCACACGACCGGTGACCGGCGTGGGGAGATGCCCACCGCCGCCCGTGCTCCAGCCCCCAACAGCCGACCGAGCACTGGAAACATTGGCGACAGCGCCCTCCAAGGCTGGAAGGCGCAATGTCGCGGCAGCTGCTCCTGACCGCCGTCCACTACCGTCTCCAGCAAGAGGGCCCCGATGTCACTTCCCACGGGGAGGGTGGGGAGACTGAGGCCCAGGGACACAGCCCGGGCAGCACTGCCCCGTCTCGGGGGAACAGCTACCATCGGTCCCGGGAACCCCAGCTGAGCAAACTCCCCCCAAACGCTTCTGGAAGACAGAGAAATGATACCCACGGCCCCGTGACTCAGACAACGGAAACCGACCGAACCACAGAGAAACCTTGGTGATAAAAAGGGAAGTTATGAAAAGTGGGGGCCAGGAGGGGAGGGGCGGCCGGTGAGGGGCCAGCGGGGCAGGGACCAACCAGCGCCCATGGCCGTCAGAGGGGCGCGAACACCTGAGCCCGCGTTCCTGGGGCCTCCAGCGCCTAACGTCTGCACGGGTGATTTCGGTTTTCGGTTTGGTTTTGTCCTGTGATGAGGTTCTGCTTGCTGTGCAGCCCAGGCTGGCCTCGGAATCATGGCCCATCCTCCTGCCTCAGCCTCCCAAGTGCTGGCATGCCAGGCGTGCGCGATGTCATCGGTTAACATCAGAGCAGGGGCCGGGGCCAGGGGACGCACGCCTGTGTCTCAGAAAATGAAAAGGGCCGGGTCGCAGCTGAGCGAGAGCCCTGGGTTCAGCCCCCGGCAAGGGAGTGAGTGTGGGATGGGCTGAAATTCCCACTGTGCGCTCCGCGTGGCCGGTAACCGAATGAGCACAGCTCCGTTTATCTGTTTTCAGAAAGACACTGTTAATTCTTTGAAATTTGAGTTGATGGGTCTTCGGTATTAAACTAACAGCACATTTGGTGCTCTTCTGCAGGGTCTTTATTCTTTCATTTTTGGTTTTTTTGAGACAGGGCCTCACTGTGCAGTTAAGGCTGGCTTTGAACTATGTAGCCTAGACTCACTTCAAACTCAGGGTGATCCTCCTGCCTCAGCCTCCTGAGTACTGGGGTTACTCGGTATGCACCACCACGCCCGATCTTTTCCCTTTCCTTTCAAGGTTCAGGGGATCGAACCCATGGCCACACACACACGGGTCTCTCTGCCCCCCTGGAAAGCCGCGGCCCGCGGGGGACAGCAGGGGACAGCGGGGGACGGACGTTACCTGTGGCCTTCTTCAAGCTGCGCGGCCGGGAGGGCACGGGGTGCGGGCCCTGGGCAGGGACCCGGGGCCCTTCCTGGCAATCCGGGCCTCGGAAGCCGGGGCAGCACCTCCACTCCAGCTGGGTCACCGTCTTGAACCTGGTCACGTACCTGGGCCTGAAGTTCACGCGGTACCTGTGGCAGGGACAGGGTCTCCTCAGGCCGCTGCTGGGCCGTGGCTCTGAGGCCGCCTCGGGGAGCCAGGAAGGTGTGGTGAGCCCGGGGTGGTGGTGGTGCTCGCCTGCC